>RJWJ010005801.1:0-66075 GCA_004363605.1 Indri indri
GTCTACTGATAGAACAGAGATAATCCATCCCCTTCATTTAAAAAATGTGCTAAAATATACATAAAATTTACCATTTTCACCATATTTAAGTGTAAAATTCAGTGGAATTCAGTACATTCATGATGTGTAATCATCACTACTTCCTATTTATAGAACTTTTTCATCATCCCAAATAGAAACTCTGTAACCATTAAATAACTCTCTATCTCCCTTCCCTTCCCCCAAAGTCCCTTGGTAACCTCTGTTTTACTTTCTGTTTTTATGAATTTGCCAATTTGCCTATTTTAGTTACCTCATACAAGTGAATCATACAACATTTATCTTTTTGACTGGCTTATTTCACTCAGCATAATGCTTTCAAGGTTCATCCATGTTGTAACATGTATCAGAATTTCATTCCTGTTATGGCTGAATAATATTCCATCATATGTATATATCATATCTTTATCCATTCATCTATTGATGGACACTCGTTGTTCCCACCTTTTGTCTAGTGCAAATAGTGCTGCTATGAATATTCTTGTAAAAGTATCTGTCTGAATCCCTGCTTGCAATATTTTTGGGTATAGACCCAGGGGTGGAATTGTTGGGTCATATGGCAATTCTGTTTAACTTTTATAGCTCACTGCAGCCTTGATCTCCTGGGCTCAAGCGATCCTCTCACCTCGGCCTCCTAAGTAGCAAGGACTACAGGCATGTGCCACCATGACCGGCTAATTTTTAAAAAATTTTTGTAGAGATGGGGTCTCACTATGTTGCCCAAGTTGGTTTCAAACTCCTGGCCTCAGGTGATACTGCCTTGGCCTCCCAAAGTGCTGTGATTACAGGTGTCAGCCACTGTGCTCCTGCCTGGATTCTGAGATTTGTAATGCTTTGCTTAGATCAAGTGTTAGTCTGTCATTCAGTCAGCAACACCACATGATGCAAAACAAAATTCTAATATACTGGATGAGGTTTTACATAGTTTCTTCCTCAACCCAGTTCTTGATGTTTAGCGCTATTTTGGTTTGGATTTACTAGTTATTGTACTGGGCACACTATTAGGCAGATATTATTCTTGATCACAGGAAGAAAAAACAAAATCAAACAGTCCCAAGAGAAGTTTAATAAGTGAATGATGAAACTGAAATGGAATTCAGTATTATTAAGGCTTGACAGCATCATCTGCTTCTCAGCACTAGATGGCAGTGTTACTGAACAAATGTAGTATCCGTATGTAGGTAGGGGCTGATTATAAATTTGAGCAAATTTTAGTCAATGGCTTCTGACAATATCTGGATCTCAATATTTTACAAAATTTTGTCGTTATGGCCTAAAAAATGAATGGAGTTTTAACACTCCTGGCTGATAAACCAAATCAGAAGGAATCTACAAACCCTGTCTCTCTAACATATATTTTTAAAAATTAAATTCATAATAAAATCTTTGTAATAGAACCACATTTAACATATGTCTGATCTTCAGAAACCTAAATCCAAATACAGTAAAAATGGAGCATGGGAATGTAAGACACAAAATCTGGCTTAATTATCACCTAAATACCTAAAAACACTGGATACATTGCTGATGGGAATGTAAAATGGTACAGCTTCTCTGGAAAACAGGCAGTTTCTTATTCAACTAAAACATGCAATTATCAAACGACCCAACACTTGCACTCTTAGGCATTTATCTCAGAAAAATGAAAATTTATGTTCACACAAAAACCTGTACACAAATGTTCACAGAAGCTTTATTCATACTAGCCCAAACTAAAAACAGCCTAGATGTTCTTCACAGGCAACGGTCAAAAATAGTTATAGTGAAACAAATTGTGTTACTTCCCTACCATGTAACAGTACTCAGCAATAAAAGTGAACAAACCTGATACACGTAACAACTTCAGTGAATCTCCAGGAATTATGCTGAGTGAAGACAGACAATCTCAAAAGGTTATACATTATATGATTCCATTTATATAACAGTCTTGAAATGACATTATAGAACTGGAAAATAGGTTAGTGGCTGCCAGGGGCCATAGGTGGGGGAAGCGGAGAGGGTAAGACAGGGAAGTTGGTGTGATCATAAAAGGGCAACACAAAGGACACTCGTGATAGAAATACTCTGCATCTTGACTGTGGTGGTTGGATACACAAAGCTATGCATGAGATAAAATTGCATAGAACTGAACACACACACACACACACACACACACACACACACACACACACACACACACACACACAAAACTGAGGGAATCCGAACGAGATGTACGGATTGTATCAATATCCCGGCTGTGATTATACTGTACTTTGCAAGATGTTATCAAAAGGGAAATGGGTACATGGGATGTTTCTGTATTATTTCTTATAATTGCATATAAATCTAGAATTATCTCAAAACAAAAAGTTTTATTAAAAAACTGTAAGTTTTACTTGGTATCTATTCCTTTATCAGACCATCGATTATAAAGAGAACTAATTAATTCAACAAATATTTACAATGCTAGATGCTAAGGATACAGCAATGAACAAGGCAGATAAAACTGTCTGCCCCAGGGAGCTTGTATTTTGGTGTCCAGGAGACAATGAATAAAGAAGAAAAATACAAACTATGTTAGCTGGTTAGATGTCAGTGAGAAAATAAAGCACACAAGGAGGATGGGGGTAGGGCAGGGTAGTTATTTAAATAGGGTAGTCAGAGAAGGCCTGACCTGTATGGAGGACATTTGAGACGTGAAGGAGAAAAAGGAGCAAGCCACATCTTTAAGGAAAGTATTGTAGGCCAAGGAAACATCCAGTTCAAGGGCCTGTCTTGAGGCAGGAGCATGTCTGGCACATTTGAGGAAAGACATGAGAACCAATGAAGCTGGAGCCAAACAGGCAAGGCAGAGGCCCGGGTTAGAGGGGCCAGGTCAGGTAGGGCCTCATGGGCCACGGCCACAATCTTGGCTTTTGAGTGAGATGGGACACCACTGGAAGATTTTAAACTGAGGAATGTCACAATGTGATTTACGTTTTGCCAGGATTATTCTGGCTGCTGGGTTAAGAATAGGTAAGGGAGTGGCAGTGGGCAAAAGATGGGAGATCAGAAAAGGAGACTACTGCAAAATCCAACAAAAGACAGTTACATGGATCAAGGGAAATGACCTGGGTAGATAGATGTCATTATGTTGCTGCACATTGGACCTTGACAGGTAATGCCAAATCAAACTTGCACCGCATTAAAACCCTACAAAATGTTAGTCTTTGTTTTGTTACTTTGGACAAAGCTAAGACTTTAGGTTGTACAAACCTTATCTTGTGACCCAGAGGGCGTGTCTTCTAGTGTCTCGGTGCTTCCCAGATTGGAGAGCTGAGTGCTTGGCTGTAACCCAGGGCTGGAGATATTTGAGTCACCCAGCTGATTCTTAAAAAAATTAAAAGAGAAAGTATCATGTGAAAGAAGTTTACTGTCTATTATTTGGCTCACAAAACAGCATTTAAGATTATCAGAAATGCTATTTTTTAAAAACTAAGCAAAAAATCCCCCCAAATGCTTGCTTTGGGCTCTCAAGTAAATAACTTATACAATAAAACTTCTAGAAAGCTGAGCCCCTAATTTTAGGAAACAGTGTTAGCCACAATTGTTACTTTTATATTTGTGTTCCTACCACCACAATCAGGATACAAAACAGTTACGTTACGCCAATAAACTCCCTTGCGCAATCCAGTTGTCACGCCCTCCCTCCACTCCTGGTAACCAGGTCTGTTCTCTCTCACTGCAGTGTTGTCCTTTCAAAAATGGAATATAAGTAGAATGCTGGCTTCTTTCACTTAACATAATGTCTTTGAGATTCATCCAAACTGGCTGTACGTGTTCATTCCTTTTTATTGCAGCGTAGTATTCCATTATATGAATACGTTACCATTTGTTTAACCATTCACCTGTAGAAGTCCATTTGTGTTGTTCCCATTTTTTGGTGATTATGAATATAGCTTCTATAAACCTTCATATAGGTTTCTGAGTGGACAAAAGTTTCATTTCTTTAGGGTAAATACCTAGGAGTGGTATTTCTGGGTCATATGTAAATATATTTTCCTTCTAATAGTTTTATATTTTACATTTAGATCTATGATCCATTTTGAGTTGATTTTCATATAAGATGTTAGTTAGGTTGAGGTGGGGTTTTTTTTTTGTATATGGACATCCAATTGTTCCAGCATCATTTAAATTCCTGTTACCATGCATATGACACAAAAAGTGAAAATATTTTGTTCTTAAAAAGAATCCTCAAGGCTGGGCGCAGTGGCTCACGCCTGTAATCCTAGCACCCTGGGAGGCTGAGGCGGGAGGATTGCTTGAGGTCAGGAGTTCGAGACCAGCCTCAGTAAGAGTGAGACCCCTGTCTCTACTAAAAATAGAAATGAGCTGGGCAACTAAAAATAGAAAAAAGAAATTAGCCAGGTGTGGTGGTGTGCACTTGTAGTCCCAGCTACTTGGGTGGCTGAAGCAGGAGGATCGCTTGAGCCCAGGAGTTTGAAGTTGCTGTGAGCTAGGCTGATGCCACAGCACTCTAGCCTGGGCAACGGAGCAAGACTGTCTCCAAAAAAAAAAAAAGAAGCTCCACCTATTTACAGTTTTCAAAAACAGAAAGAACACATTAAAAAATAAATATCAAAGACTTAACCAAATCCCCAAAGATTTCATTTTAATCGTGCTATAGACACCATTTTATTTATTCTATACTGTGGAAGAATTTTCTGTACAACAAAAATTACCGTGCTATCCATATTCTTTACTTTTGCAATATTTATATACCTAGAAATCAGTTAGGGTTTTTAGACTGCCCACTTGACCTTCGAGTTCCTTTAAAGCTTTGTATACAAAAATAAGGCCTGCCTTCCTGCTTTTCTTTTGTAGCTATTCGTTTCTCAGCCCAAGGAAAAAGTCAGGCCACTTCCTGGATAACTGCTCTACTGTGCAACACCTACAGTTTCTGTCTCACATGGCACCTTGATTCAGTCAGTGATCACTCGGGATGAGTGACAGAGCCCTGGACTTATTAGTTACCTATAAGAACACTGAAGGGCCTCTACAAACAGAACAAGGTGTCTATGTAGATAATTCAGATGTCACTAAGGGCATGAGAGGGGATTCTGGGAATACAAGGAAACTTTTAAATTCAGAAAATGACTCTTGAAATTTATTCTCATTCAGTTTCCTAAGAATTAATGAATTTATTATAGAGATGACTACTTTCCCTATATTTAACTTCCACAGATATCCATACATTCCTACTAATTTTCTTTGAGACATTGAGGAATTTGGTACAACCTGAAACTTCTCATGGGCTCTAGTGTACAATTCTCTACCCAGGAGGTAGAACTTCCTTTGGTGGTTGACTATAGATGGTTTATTGTAGTTTATGGTGAATATGCCTCTTTTAGTTAGAAGAAATTACCTTCCAGAACAACTTTTTTCAAAGTTTGTTCCCTGAACTCCAGATTCCTGAGAAGTTAAAGGGTAATATGTAAAAAATGGTTCTACAGTCAAAACGATCTGGGAACTGATGTTATTGTTTTATTTATTATGGGACCTCTCAGTCTTGGGCACTGCAAGGTCCCAAGAAGATGAGGGGAGGAGTCATGCTAACATTTCCTTAACTCGTTTGACCAACTTGAAGCTTTTTTCAAGGTTCATCTATTAAAAACCTAGAAGCTAATGTTACAGTATAACTGTTTGGGAAACAGGTCTTAGTGCTTTTCACAATATGTTTCTTGATGTTTTGGTGAGGTGAGGATGAAATAGAAAGGAAAGCATTTAGTCCAGTGTTTAATGAAGAGTTAGGGTGACAATTATAACTTTGCTGAAACAAAGTGCAGCACTAGAAAGCTTTAGTCTCACTCTAATGAAGTGTGGAGCTTTGAGGTGCCAAGTAAAAAGCCAGGACAGTTCCACAGCCACGAAATTTGAAGACACTGTCATGAAATGTCCACTGCTTGGCACATTGTGGACAGTTTATAAGCATGTATTGAATAAATTAACTAATGCACCACAATTGCCATTTTAGTCAACTTTTGGGGGAAAATATTATCAGTTAACTTATAAGCTAAAATGCAAAACAGATGAAAAAGAAAACACTGAATTTCAGAAAAGCCTCTCATTTGCATAAAATTCCAAAAGATGCTTAATGAAGGCTGTATATCTACCACCAATTACACACCACAAATGTACCTTTTAGTATTATGGGGTACAAATTATCAGAATATTTTCCAAAGCCTACATAAATTCCTAAAATCACTGAGCATCCAAACCACTGCAAGGGTGAAGAGGCACGAAGCTTTTCCAGAACTACCTGCTGTGGGCTAACTTCTGCACACTAAGACCATTTTCTCCTGCAGTAATTTTATAAGAATAGAAAAAGAGCATTGTAAAATTTCCTGCCAAAACAAGCACTCTGAAGTAAGCAGAGTTCTTTCCTTATTTTTGGGCTTAAAATTGTTAAGACATATTTTCTTTTTGAACGAATTATTTCTGCTGGCCCTAAAGGTGACTTCCCCAGTCCACAGCTTCCTGCAGGCCTCCTCCGCCCCTTTTGGTCTTCCCTGGTCAGCACCCAGAGAGCCTCACCCTCTCGTACTCATCCTTGGCTCTGCTCAGCATCTCCAGGATGTCGATGGGCCTGTGATCACTGCAGCCGTTGGCCTGGCTGGGACTCTGTTTATCCCGAGCAGCTTGCTGGGATCTCCGTGTCTCCTCTTCTACCACACTAGAGGAGGAGAACCAGGTATTAGAAAGGCCTCTTTAGACACAATCTGACCCAATCCTCTTTTGGTGTCCATTTTCTAAGGATACACTAAGAATGTCACCTGATGGATGACATTGTCCTTGCAATACGTTAATACTGAGCCTCAGTTACCTCATTCCAGGAATATATGACCCACCATTCGCCATCTCACTCGCAACAGTGCCAATCAATATATTTCACCTTTAGGTGAAGGACAAAATACAGAATTTCTTCCTAGAGTTGGTCTAAGTAGGTTCATTAAAAACTCTAACATATCTCCTTTTTTCCTAGAATTATCTCGAAATCAAACTAATTGGTAAAGGTAAATTTGAAAATGGAAAATGCACCAGAATCAAGGATCAGAAAAATAAAAATAAAATAAAAAAAAAAAAAGGACAATGCCACCAAGACACAAGGAAGGCCACATAGCTGAATAACCCACTGTGGAAAGTTTACGTTGACATTGGCTAGCAAGGAGAAATATTAGCTTCTTGCAAATAGAGGTCTTGGTGAATCTCCAAAAGTCAATGACAGCACTGCAAGCAAACAAAAGGTTTCCGTTATTTTTCCTCTAAAAATCACTAAGTGGGTGACCAAGCTCAGGACGGTCGTGGGAATGCTTTTTATTTTGACTGGTGCTGCTTAAGCTAATTCTTCACTTGAAAATCGATAAAGCAAGAAAAGAATGCCACTGATAGGGCTGGGATCTTCAAATCTATCTGTGGGCTTTCGTTTTTAAAGACTATCTCCTCTCTACTGTATAGAAAGATTTGAAGCAATTAGAGCAAAATATTAGGAATGGAAAGCTGGATGATGAGCACAGATATTTTATTATTTTCTATATTTTTCTTCAAGCTTGGAATAGACAAAAAATTTTAATAAGGCAACTGAGAATAAGCCTACTCACCATGGGATTTTATGAGCATAGCCACAACTTCATAATTGTATTAATGAAGAACTTTCTGGACAATTATGACAGGCAATAAAACAATTAGGTAGTAAAAGGTTTATTTTTATGGAATAAGGGATACAGGACAAGAACAGGCCACTCGGTGTCAGTTTATGACTTTAAAACATCCTGTTCAGGAACTCCCATTAAAAACACTGGGTTAAGTAACATTAAACAGAACTTTTTAAAAAATAGAGTCGGTTTTGGCTGGGCGTGACGACGACTCATGCTTGTAATCCCACCACTTCGGGAGGCTGAGGCAGGAGGATTGCTTGAGGTCAGGAGTTTGAGACTAGCTTGGGCAGCTAGCATAGCAACACCTCGCCTCTACTAAAAATAAAAAAATTAGCTGGGTGTGGTGGCATGGGCCTGTAGTCCCAGCTACTGAGGAAACTGAGGCAGGAGGCTTGCTTGAGCCTATGAGTTGGAGGCTGCAGTGAGCTACAATCATGCCACTGTACTCCAGCCTGGGTGACAAAACAAGATCAAGTCTCAAAACAAACTAACTAAATAAATAAATTGGTAGAGGCCTTAGAGTCCAAGCCCCATATGGGTGAGAGCCCCTTCCACACCACCCCTGACAGCTTCTGCTTTTATTAATAGCAGCAGTGAGCTTTATAAGATGGTCTGTTCCACAGGTGAACAATGGCAATTAAAAACGTTCTTCTTTTAAACCAAAATCACAGATCCAGTCAAAGTCAGGGTAGAAGTGAATACCAGCATGGCCAAGACAGGCAGCATGGCAGGAGGCAGGTGGAAAACAGGCTGTGTGACAGAGTCCTTTATGAAGGTGGATTCAGGCTGGTGTGGCCTATAACTGAGTATTAAATAAATAATCAAGTCATATTTTAGAGAGACTCTGTCTCTTACCAAAAAAAAAAAAAAAAAAAAAGGTGATCATCAAATAAATAGCTTTGTTGAAAAATAGTTTTATCTTTTTTTAGAGAAAACGTGTTCTAAAAAGAAAATGTGATGGTAGAGAGCAGACACTTTTTCAAGTATGAGTGACTACAAGTCCACAGGGAATAATGCCTTCAGGGGTACACACAGCAGTAAAGTAAGGAACATGGGCCTGCCCTGTAAGCTCCCAGCCAGAACGGACAGTAATGCAGGAGGCTGATAAACATCCAATCAGGACACATCAGTAGTCCTGGATCATAATTTGCCCTTAGCCACGTGTATCTTCTTCTAAAATGCAAATATACCCTGAACTGAGGTTTTGGGGTTAATTATTTATTTATACTTTCATGAGTTTAAAATTAGACTGTTAAAAAACATTAAGACTATTTTCTTCCAAACACGTACATAAAAACCTTGCAGCAGAGCAAAAGGAATGTTGATTTGACAGAGGGGGAACAGAGGTCCATGTTTCTGAGGAGATTCAGGCAAAAACTGAAAAGAAAGCAGAAGTGCACCAGAAGAGTCAGTCTGCCCATTGCAGCATTTTGCCCAGAACTCTGTAGCTCCTCAGGCCCTCCCAGCACCACAGTGCCTTGGGCTCCCAGAATCCACATTTGCAGTTCAGCAATACGCACAGGCCACACAAGGGGTGGCTTCTACAGGCTAGCTGGGGAAAGGACAACGAGCTACCCTTTATTATGCTAATTCAATGAAAATTATTTTCTATATTTCAAGAGTCCGAGTTATAAAAGATCCATTAGTGGATTAGGGCCTGCTAAGCCTAGAGTCTGTGTCAAAACCAAGTTCACTTAAAGGAATTAAACATGAATGTGTGTGGGAATTCTCCATCAGGCTACTGAATACAGTACCACTTGTTGCAGTGGAAATTTGTACAGAACCTAAACCTGAACCACTGTATATGTAGCTCAGGCTGTGCATTGGATATAGATGACATCCTCTGAAGCTGGACAGTCTGGCAGCCCTAACCTACATGTTCAACAGTAAGGCTCTTGTTAAACTGTGATCTGTCTGTATGAGTGGATGGAATGCAGTCATTATAAATACTAAAGAGGAAAATATTACTCCCTGGAAAAATGCTGTTGACATGAAAAGCAGCACATACAGTATGATTCTATTTTTGTAAAAAACAATCACACACAGCCACTTAATGTACACATAAAAACAAAGACCAGTAGGAAACAGACTGAAATGTGCACTGGAAGTAGTAAGATTATATAATTTTAGATTTTTAAAGCTTTTTTGCTTTTTTCAAGTTTTTGGCAATAAAAGGAAATCAAGGGGAAATACATGAGTTAGTAGACTTTAGTGTTCAAGAGAAGTGGGGAGGGAAATTTTTCATTTCTCATATACAATCAGTTAAATCCATAGAGTAATATAAATACTTACTCAGCCATGAGTTTCGCTATGCGGTGACAATCATTCTTGTCATAAAACCAGATACTGTATATTGACACTTGAAAAACAAAGGAAAACAAAAGATGAGGGGAAATGAGGTTTCAAGATTTGGGTATATGCAAATAATATATTATCACCATGGAATGTCACTGAATTCACCAGCAGACCCTCAAATTGTTAACAGTCCCTCTAAAAAAAAAAAAAAAAAAACACCTCGCCCCAAAACTGTTTAATAAAATCAGGACAGGTAAACCATTCAGATAAAAATTACAAAAAATAGCTGGTTTTAGGCATTATTATCAGATCTCATTGAACCTAAGATGCCACTAAGTATAAGATGTTTATGGATTATCAAGAAAGCAAAAAGCTGCCAATTAAACTAAGATTCAATTAAACTGATTGTAAGATGCATTCCAAAATGATACTAAAATGTGAAAAAAAGTCTTAATTATTAAAAACTAAGTTCACTGGCCAACCAAACACCACAATCTTTGAGTCTCTTGAATCTTAAAATACAGAATTAAAATTCTGTTATATTACAGACAAAGCTCTCAAAAGAAATACTATTGCCATATCCATTCTATGACTGACTGTTCACATGTGAAATGGACTAAGGCTCAGTCAATCACACTTCTTTTTCCTTTTTTTTATTCCCAGTATGGTAATCCGCAAAAAGAGCCCTCAAAAAAATCTGTTGCAAGATAAATGAACTTTATTATTAAAGATGTTAACACATAAAAGCTACTATTTTTTGGATAAGATAGAATAGAAGTACTGACTATATAAGCCAAAATAAACACATGGATGGGTAAAGGCTCATTGCTACCATGTGTACCTACCATGACAAACATAGCTTGTCCCAGCTTATACCTCCTCCGGCACTTAAAATGACTCTCTGGCACAGGAAGGGAAGGTATCATTATGCTTTTTTTAAAAAAAATTTAAGGCCAGGCATGGTGGCTCATGCCTGTAATTCTAGCACTCTGAGAGGCTGAGGCAGGAGGATTGCTTGAGGTCAGAAGTTTGAGACCAGCCTGAGTAGGAATGAGACCCCGTCTCTACAAAAAATAGAAAAATTAGCTGGGCATGGAGGGGAGTGCCTGTAGTCCCAGCTATCCAGGAGGCTGAGGCGGGAGGATCACTTGAGCCCAGGAGTTTGAGGTTGCACTGAGCTATAGTTACACTACTGCACTCTAGTCTGGCAACAGAGTGAGACCCTGTCTCAGGGGGGAAAAAAAAAATTAAACCTTCTATTTTGAAATAATTGTACCTTTACATAAAATTGTAAAAAACAGATAGATCTCTGTGCCATTCAAGTTGTCTCCCCCAATGGTAACATTTTACAAAACTACAGTATAATATCACAGCCAGGATGCTGACCATTTCCATGGCCACAAGGATCCAGGTGCCTTTCTATAGCTACATCCACCTCTCTGGTTCCTCCCCTGTCCCTAACTGCTAGCAAACAAGAATCTATTCTCTATTTCTACACTGTTGTCATTTCAAGGATGTTATATAAATGGAATCATATAGTATTAATATATAACCTTATAAGGTTTGACTTTTCTGACTCAGCATCATTCCCTCAAGAGTCGTCCAAATTGTTGCTTGCATCAATGGTTGACTTCTTTTTTTTTTTTCCTCAGCAGCCTTCCATGGTATTGGATGTATCAGTTTGTTTGACTACAGTAGTTACATGTTTAGCTTAACAAGAAACTGTTGAACTGCTTTCTAGAGTGGCTATGCCATTTTATATTCTTACATTATGGCTTGAATTTACATTTTCCTTATAGTTAATGATGCTGAGTATCTTTTCATGTACTTCTTTGCCATGTCAATCCTCTTTAGTGAAATGTTTGTTTGTGCCTTTGCTCCTTCTAATTAGACTGCTTTGTGTATTTTTGTTTGTTTGTTTTTACCACTGAGTTTTGAGAATTCTTCATATATTTGAGATTCTAGTCCTTTGGTAGATATGTGGTTTGAAAGTATTTTCTCCCAGTCTGTAGCTTGTCTTTTCATGGTCTTAGTAAGGTCTTCTCAGAGCAAAAGTTTTTAATTTTGACAAGGTCCAATTTATCAATTTTTCCTTTTATTAAATATTAATATGTATATTTTTTCAGACAGTGTCTTGTTCTTTTGCCCAAGATAGAGTGAAGTGGTGTCATCACAGCTCAATGCAACCTCAAACTCCTGGGCTCAAGTGATCCACCTGCCTTGGCCTCCCAAAGTGCTAGGATTACAGGTGTGAGCCAGTGCACCTGACCAACTTCTTTCATCAGTTTCTTTGTAATTTCAGCACACCAGATCCTCTATATGTTTTGTTAAGTTTATACCTATTTAATTTTCCTTGTAGTGATTATAAAGGGTAGTGTTTTAAATTTTGGTTTCCACATGTTTATTGTTAGTATACAGAAATGAAACTAACTTTTGGATACTGATCTCATATCCTGAGACCTTAAATTCATTTTTCAGTTCTAGGAGTTTGTACACAAAAAATTATGTCATCTGTGAAATAGGAACAGTTTTATTTCTTCTTTTCCAATCTGTAGGCCTTTTTATTTATCTTTCTTAACTTATTGTAGTGGCTGGAAATTCCAGTGATAGGCTGAATAGCAGTGGTGAGAGTGGATATCCTTGCCTTGCTCTCCATCTTAAGAGAGAAAGCCTTTAGTCTATCACCATAAATATGATGCTAGCTGTAAGCTTTTTGTAGGTATTCTTCATCAAAATGAGATACTTCACTTTTACTCCTAATGAGAGTTTTTATCATAAATGAGCACCAGATCTTGTCAAGTTTTTTTTTTGGTATCAAAAAACCCAAAATATGATCATATGATATTTATTCTATTTCTTTTTTAGTTTTGCATATCTGGAATAAAGGCCACTTGGGCATTGTGTGTACTTTTTTTTTAAAATATATTGTTGGATTTGATTTACTAATATTTGGTAGAGGATTTTTGCACCTAAGTTCATAGGAGATACTGGATTGCAGTTTTTTTATTTTCCCCCAGATACTCTGTCCCCTGGGCTAGAGTGCATGGTGTGATCCTAGCTCACTGCAACCTCAAACTCCTGGGCTCAAGGGATCCTTCTGCCTCCCAAGTAGCTGGGACTACAAGCAGGCACCACCATGCCCAGCTAATTTTTCTATTTTTAGTAGAGACGGGGTCTCACTCTTGCTCAGGCTGTGTAGTTTTCTTTTTTTTCTTTTAATACTGCCTTTCCCTTATCTTGGTATCAGAGTAATACTGATCTTATAGAAACAGTTGAGAAATGTTCTCTCCCTTTCTATTTTCTGGAAGAGACTGGGTAAAATTAGCATTAAATCTTCTTTTGAATTCTCCAGTAAAACTACTTGGGCCTAGAGTGGTTTCTTCTTTTTTGAGAGCTTTTAAATTATAAATTCAATTTCTTTAATGGCTGCAGTACTATTCATGTTAGCTGTTTTATCTTGACCTGGTTTCATAGTGATTTTTGGGATTGCCCCTTTCTTTTAAGTTGGCAGGTTTAAGAGTATAAAGTTGTTCACAGAACTTCCTTATTACCCTCCTAACAGCTGCAGGATCTGTAATGATAGCTCCATTTCATTCCTGATATTGGTAATTTGTGTCTTCTCTCTTTATTTTTGTTAGTTTTGCTAATAAAAATAAATCAATTTTATTACACTTTTTTTCAACAAACCAACTTTTAGTTTCATTGATTTTTTAAAATTTTCTTATTTTCAATTTCATCGATTTCTGCTCTCATCTTTATTATTTCCTTCCTTCTGTGTGCTCTGAGTTATTTTTGCTCTTCCTTTTCTAATTTCTTGAGGTGGAAATTTAGTAGGCTCTCAGTCAGTGAAGCTTGAAGGGGTGGGAGGAGTTTCCCATGGCCACCTGGTACCAGTATGAGGGGAAGGAGCCTCTGGACTTCATAGAGGAAGACTGCCACCCATTCCGGGCTGGTTGTAAGGCGATCCCTTTGCCATTCCTACCCAGCCCCCTTCAAGGAAGGGAGGGAGAGAACTCCCCTGGTGGCCACTTATCAGCAGGGCTTCTAATCCTTCCTGCCAGTTTTGCTGGGCTCTCCTAATATTGATGGCAGGACTTGCATTCGATCTAGCAGAGGAATGAGCCTACCTGGGCCACCTTTTGTAGCTAGGTTGGAGGTCAAGAAACACCCAGTCTAGGTCTCCTTTTTCTGTTGGGTGGGGGGTTGGGAGACACCCTGCTGCTGTGCTGTTTTGCCAGTTCTGGGTCCACAACCAGATCATCTTCCTCTTTCCACCTTTCAGAGTTCTCCTAATTGTCTCTGGTGTTATTTCCAGGTTTTATGGTTGTATTTAGCAGGGAGAAGCAGGGAGAGACAATTCTATGCCACTTTGTTTGATTGGAAGTCTGATTCTGCATTTTTATGGATGGAAACGGGGCCAATGGAGGGTAAGTGACTCATTTGTAAATCAGAGAAAAAATTGGTCTTAGAACTGTTAACTACGACTCGGGTCTTCTCATTCTAGATCAATTGTCTTGCTACTATACGCCCATTGCCTAAATCTTACGCTGAGATAACATGAAATTTTTTTATAGAAAAAAACAGTTAGCTTCAATTATGCTTGAAGACTAAAGCAACACATACAAGAAGAAAGTCTGTCTGTTCATAATTAAGTTAAAATTGCACACTAAAAGGAAGGCATAGAATATAGGAAATACAAATGCTAGCACAAAGAACTTCAAATAAATTAAAAATCTTTTTTCTAACTATTATCTGAACTCTATAAACAGCAATATATACCAATATATATTTATTGTCAATATATACCAATTTACAAAGCTATTGCTAATAAAAGTTATTTTAATGGCAAATTATTTGTCTCATCCTGAATAAAGGCAATTATTCCACAAAAGACTTCATGGGAAATCGTAATTTTTTTTTTGCTAGTCAAGTGAAGCAGTGGGAGTGGAGAAGGAACAAAGGAATCTGTAACTGGTTGTGATCAATTAGTTGTAAACACCACTCCACTTGGACCAGCTGCAAACCATAACTTTATTTATTTATTTATTTATTTTTGAGACAGAGTCTCACTCTGTTGCCCGGGCTAGAGTGCCGTGGCGTCAGCCTAGCTCACAGCAACCTCAAACTCCTGGGCTCAAGCGATCATTCTGCCTCAGCCTCCCGAGTAGCTGTGACTACAGGCATGCGCCACCATGCCCGGCTAATTTTTTCTATATATCTTTAGTTGTCCAGCCAATTTATTTCTATTTTTAGTAGAGACGGGGTCTCACTCTTGCTCAGGCTGGTCTCAAACTCCTGAGCTCAAACGATCCTCCCGCCTCGGCCTCCCAGAGTGCTAGGATTACAGGCGTGAGCCACTGCACCTGGCCTGCAAATAATAACTTTAAAAGTTCACTTCTCAATAGAAATAAAAGTTTATTTATTGATTGATGATTGACTGAGACAGGGTATCACTCTGTTGGCCTGGGATAGACTGAAGTGGCATCATCATAGCTCATTGCAACTTCAAACTCCTGAGCTCCAGCAATCCTCCTGCTTTAGTCTCCCGAGTACCTGGGACTACAGGCATACAACATGCCTGGCTACTTTTAAAAAATTTTTTTGTAGAGATGAGGTCTTGTTGTGTTGCTCAGGCTGGTCTTGAACTCGTGGCCTCAAGTGATTCTCCTACCCTGGCCTCCCCAAGTGCTAGGATTACTGGCATGAGCCACCACACCCAACCAGAAATAAAAGTTTAACTGGATTTTTCTACTGTTATTACAGAGTGAATTAAAATATTATTGATGCACGAAGTGAATGAATGGCTTCATTTTAATGAATGAAGATCACGAACAAATTGATTCCCCCCTACCCTGTTTATAAGGTGGCTTCTCTGGCAGGGAAAACCTCCGATCACACTACAACTGCCCTAAACCTTTGGAGCCCATGTCTGGCCATGCGTCCTGTAGCTGACTGAGCTACCTGAAGGCAGTCCAGGTTGGTCAGTCTCTGAGCCTTCAGTCTGCAGTGAATGGTTTCCCAGGTTTGGAACCCATTTCTACAGTGCCTCTTTTGTTCACAGAATTTCAAAACACTAAGAGTACTTCACACAGAATCAAATCCCAGTGAATAACAAGTAATTTTGGAATATTTTACATGATGTAAGTCAACAAATTCACTTAGCTTTGACATCTCAATGGAAAGAGCACAGAAGCAGCCTTGTTATAGAGGAGATAATTACTAAGCATTATCTACCACAGAGTCTCAGTTACACTCTTAGTAGCTAAGGCTTGCTCCAATACAGAGTAAATCAGATCAGGGCTTTGAAAAGACTCCATATATGGCAATCACACACGACCACCTTTCTTGAAATACGCCTCTTCCAACTTTGGCTAATGAACACCCCAAACACCAAAGTCCAAATACAAAAGATTCCAGTTTCCCCCTTATAAACCATATATATCTGAACACAGTCATATAGTGATCAGAAAAAGTTTATGATATGCAACACATCAGGCTCAGAGAGGAACACACAACCTTTTCTGTGCTAAACAGAGCCAATTAAGTATGTTTTCACAGAGGATTCTACAACGAACTCTTAGGAAAGAATTCCATATTGATAAAATAAGTCCACCAGAGCTAACAGCTTATTATGACAAATCTTCACGTAAGTCCTCCCTTTTTCCTTTGAAGAAACATGATATGATTTAGAAATAAGACACATGCCTTCTACTCTTGTACATTATCAAATAAACTGCCAAAAAAGAGCCAAACACTTTCAAAGGCATGTTTGCAGAAGAAATAAAGATAAGGAAGCCATAATGATAGCTTAATGGGTAAGGGATAAGAGTCACACTCGACTCTGCCAAAAGCAGACCTGTAGAGGTTCAGACACGCATCCAAGAATCAGCTCTGTCTGCCAACATATCAAATGCTCAGTACATGCAACTGGCAAGAAAGCCCAGGGAGCTGCCACTAAGCCTGTCACCGTCACTCGTGAGGAAAGACAGACAAATTCACCAGATAGCTAAAACCACTGAGGACCTCATCTCCAAACCAAAGCAAAGTATTCTTCCCTCAAGAGAACCTACACTCGAAGACCCGTACATTCTGCCAATGATTCACTTGCTGAAACATTCTGAAATAATTTTCTCTGATTAACTATACCACAGAAGATTTAGGTTATGGCAAATAATGATGACACATATGGCTTTTCTCAAGATGAAAGCAAACCATTTAGTTAATGGATACCCACCATACATTGTGACCACTAACAGCCACCCTGTGTGAGTCATGCTGCACAGGGAAGTCACTGAAAAGTTAGGGGGTATGACAGGACATTTGCTTGCCTTTAGGTTGTACTTCTATGAAAAATATAAAGATGCATATAAAAATATTAAAAATTAAATGTTTCCTTTGCTTTTCAAATGAAGCTGCTGTCTTTGAAAATGTGAAAAATAATAACGACAAAAATTAAAGGTATTTGGATTATTTAATACTGAGAAATTTTAAAAAGAGTTTCAAGGAAGAGTTTCCTATTTCCCTAGAGAGACTTAGTTTGAAGATCTAGCAACCTATTATAATTTGATGTTATATTAATACTTCATTCTGTTTCTCATCTTGAGAGGTATATGATACACACAAGATCAAGAAAATCCAAATTAATTTGGAGACTTTGTAAAATCCCTTGAGACTTCTAGAGATGAAATGTCACAAAAACAGAACTAGGAAGCACTCTCATGCATATGTTGTCTTTCTGATTCATTTATTATTTAGATCTGACCTACTTTCTAAAAGGATTTGAGGAGGCTGGAGATTTTCCTCAGAATGGTGCCAAGTGGAAAAGGGAGTATGATAACAGCTTTTTGGTGACGGTGTTAAGAGTTATAAAATTTCTAAAGATGATACTGACAAGGATCTCTTATACCAGGAAACAGAAGAAAATGGGCTTTGAGTATGGCCAAATACATTTTTATACATAAAAATGGAATAGGTATATAAACATAAGTCTACACTGGCAGGTGACAAAGTAACTACCTCTGCCTTGACAGATCATTTCCTTTAAGTGGCTCCCCACGAACATCAAAAGGTTGGAAAAGAGTGAGAAGAGGAGAAAGGCTTGGGGTTGGGGAAGCAGAAAACACACATACACACACAGGAAAAAGGGTCTGGAGTCACAGACTGGTGACCTGGGGTCACGACAGGAGACTGGTATATGGCAAACACTTAGGCAGGTGAGGAGACGCTGTGTATCTGTAAGCAAGGTTGGTAAACGTGATCCAATTACCTCAGCAGCTTACCCCTTTTGGAAAAAAGAACACTCATCTCAGAATACTACTGAGAATACTACTGAATGTGGTAGACAAAGAGCCCAACTTTTAAAATTTAAATTGTATTATCTGTTTATTGACCACTGAATATTAATTAAAAGACTTAGGCCAGGTAATTGAAAAATGCTACTCTGCAGGCTCTTCAGTTTACCATTTCAAACTTTGGCACCCCTATCTAAGTTAAATCAACTCTGATGATATTTACCAGAAATACTGCTTCCACAATCCCTTTTAACATTATAAATTTCAGTATACGATTCAGACACCTGAAATGACCATCGAACTTCTCTAGGTATTAGGAAAATAAACCCAACAATATCACAACTGATCATTCTCATTTATAAAATTTTTATTCTTAAATGATGGACAACCTCAAATACAACAGTGAATCACACTGGAGTTTTGCCTCTGCTGTTAGAGTTTACAGCCACTATTGCCACACAGTACTCACCACTCCTCACAGCTGCCAGTGTGCTGGAGATGGTTATGATTATAGGTGTGCCAAAATGCTGTCTACATCCAGCTCCTCGCAGTTTGTCCATTCACCCCAGCATCCCACACAGCCACTGTCATTTTCATGTATCATAAAGGAGAGACAAAGGGCAGGAAGCATGGCCCCTGGCCTCCGTGGAGTTGAATTCCTACTTCCTAGGCTTCCAAAAATCTACAGTTAGGGCTTTGGGAAGTAAGTCAGATCATGGTGTAAGAAAAGGGGGAACTTCTTTTCTCTCCTTTCCTTCAGTTCTATTCTCCTACACATTTTCCTACCAATTTACTAAGTAGTCATCGAAAGCAGGGTTGTAAGCACAAGTAACTATGGAGTGTTAGAGACCTCAGGGTGTGGTGAGATTAGTGATGAGCATGTCCTACCCAGAACTCTCGCTGTTAATAGTTGTAGGAATCCAAGTGCTGTGTGGCCACACGTTATCTTGTCACAGAAGAAAAGGCAGAAATCCAGGGGTGTGTATGTATAAAATATCCTAATTTTTAAATGTTGGGGCAAATGCTTATCCTATGTTTTCTTTTCATTAAAAAGAAAAAGCTAAGCATGCCTGGAAACAGTGACTTTGTAAGTAACTCAGGTCTGCCTGGATTCCCCAGGGCACTGAACCTGAGGGCTCAGTCTTGAGGTTTATTTTGCCCACACCAGAGTGTCTTCAGTCTTCCTAGACTAGTAGTTACTCTATGTTTCAATTTTACATCTACGCTGAACTTCACTGCGTAAACACAAGGTAAAAACCTATATACTACATGTTAAGAACATATTTCTGTCACTTAGCTAAAAATAATTGTGCTTTCCTCTGTAAGTTCTCAAAAGAAAAAACATTAAAAGTATTAAATACTTAACATGATAATTATCTAAAAGAGATAAAAAGTGCATGTATGGGTTAACTTTAAAAATCTTTACAATTAAGATAGCACCACAATAAAAAAAGATAAAACTTGCTTTTATCTGACATTACCTGAGGGGAAGGGGAAGCCAGGAATGAGTGAATCATAATGAAAAGAATCCACTTAGGAAATTCTGAAATGTTCATGGACTCACAAAGAAGGTACTTGGTAAAGGCTTTACCAAATCATACTAAGCAGTAGCCTATAATGAGATAGAAAGCAATATATTTTTAAAACATCTGACCTAACAGTGTCACCAAGCCAGCCCTGGATTCTAAGTCCTGTTCATGGTGTTTTTACCTCTTCAACCTACAAATGTGGCAACAGCAACGCTCTTTCCTTATCTTGGTCAGAAGGCCAGACTAATGCAGTTGCCAGAGATCCTTTCTCCTTTGCTGATTACAGAATCATACCAACCACAGCAGCTCTGCAGCTGATGGTGGAAGACTGCCTGTCTTTCTTCAGGCGAAGAAAGAAGTACTGTGCTGATTCAAAGATCACAAGAATGAACCGTGGAACTTTTCTTATTGTTTATAAATTCCTCTTGCAGTTTGGAGGTAGAACTCGCATTTTTTGACTTGACAAATTATAAACTTATCTTGCAAGAAAATTTCTTGCACTGTGCTCTAAGTCTGAAGATTTGCGCCAAATGCCAACAGCCACCTACCATCTCTACTGTTCTGAGTCTTGCCCTTGAACTGAGAAAGGACAAGCAGAGAGACAAAAAAAGCACACACTACAACATTTCTTCTACTAAAACTTTCCATTTGGCAGCTGCATTTTCAACACTATGGAAATGAACCTCCCTACTTTTTCTAGTGATCTAATTTTAATTAAAAATGCTCTATATCAAGAGACCGATGCTCGATATAAAGGAAAAGTTATAAGTGAAGCAGAAATGAAGGAGTACTTCTCCCTGGCTTTTGGAGGTAAGTTTTAAAAAATATTCAATAGCAATAATATTTTTAACTTTCAGTTGTACTTATTAGGTAATTGTCTTTTTTTGTTAAGCAGGCTAAAGAGCAATGTACTACACTAATGGCTAAATGGCATTAACACTTTCTTCAGGAAATTTCAGATTATATTTCATCTACATAACGATCATTTTGAAAGTGTTTTATATAAACCACAAACTTGTTACTGCTTAAAAGTGGCAAGGTAAAATAAAATTCAGGATATATTTGAGTTCTTTTGGAAAACTGAAAAGGACTTTGTTCATTTTTCTAAACTACTTTTGGATTACAGAAAACATTTTAAAATGAAAAGTGGAATTCAGTAGGAGATACATAACTTAAGGTGTTGGGTGGAAGAAACATGAAAAGCTGTCCCTGTTAGAAAGTTTACCTTCCAGTAAAAAGATGCCAAGTCCAACATGCACATAAAGTAAAATAATCACTTCTCTTTTAGTTAAAACTACCATTACATACTAGTCTAAGGACAGAATAAAGTTAGGTTTGAGAAGAGAAAATCTAGACTACATACTCTAATTAATGGATGAGTATTATTTCTGGAAAAGACCAAGAAAAAACATGTATGTACCCTCATAGCCTGTCTGGTAGATCAGATTTTTCACTATTACTAGCCCAGTTATTCAAATTTATTATACAACTGGTAACTCTCAAATCACAGACCTTAAATCATTAATTTTTACCATTAATCCACAGCGAGTTGTTTTAGGAATAAACATGCATAGCTCTGGGCTTAATATAGTAGCATATTTCATTAAGAATCTTGACTCTTACCAGAAAGGCAGAGTTGTGACACCAAAAGCTTGAACACACTTTAATAACTTCTGCTTATAATTTTCTAAGAAAATACAATAGAACTTAAGGACTAAAAAAATAAATACAATTCTTTAAAAGTACACAACAGTCTTAATCTAAATGGTATAGCACCTGGTAAAGTGCTTGGCAAATGACATATTTGATAAATATCTCGATAAATATCACTGAATTAAGGTGCGCATGTGAGTTAAATAATCACCTTGGTTATAAACAAAATAAAAAGCAGTATTGAAACAGTTTTTGCAAAAGAAAATCATTAAATGCTAGAATCAATATTATAGAGCTTGACAGTACCACGAACCTGTATCTTAATATTTTCAGTTAACCAGGTAATACTACAGACTGTCTAGCTACAAGAAAGAGAAAATCCAGTTCTGTTTGCCTTTATAAGTCATGTGCCACAAATGATGTTTCAGTCAGTGATGGACTGACTGCATACACAGTTGGTCCCTTAAGATTACATTATCATATTTTTACTGTACTTTTCTGTTTAGATAGGTTTATATACACAAATACTTACCATTGTATTACAACTGCCTACAGTATTCTGTATAGTCACACATGGTACAAGTTTGTAGCCTAGAAGCAATACCATATAGCCTAGGCGTACAGCAGGGACACATTTCTCAGAATGTATCCCTGTTATTAAGTGACATATGACTGTACTTTCTTATTGATTCATGTACCAAATTTAGATTCTTAAAAAAATTGCTCAGAAACCCATATTACAGAATATTCTTGGGGTATTTCATAATTAAGTAATAGATAAACATATATATAAAAAACAGATTCCACGTTACCACTTTCACTCTAAGAGGTATCCACAGAAGTGGAAATCAAAGGACCCCTGACACTGGTTTTGGGAAAAGCAACTTATAAGAGAAATATCACTCAGTGAGGTATGTTGCTTGTAGCAGGTGCTCACCACCTTGCTAAAGGAATTGTGGATAACAGAAGCATGATTTCCTTACCACAGAAGAGTGGCCTGTGGAGACCAGTTTGCTGTGAAGATAAGACTAGGGGCTGGGTGTGGTAGCTCATGCTTGTAATCCTAGCACTCTGGGAGGCTGAGGAGGGAGGATCGTTTGAGCTCAGGAGTTCAAGACCAGCCTGAGCAAGAGCAAGACCCCATCTCTACTAAAAAAATAGAAAGAAATTAGCTGGACAACTAAAAATATATATATATAAAAAAATTAGCTGGGCATGGTGGCGCATGCCTATAGTCCCAACTACTCGGGAGGCTGAGGTAGGAGGATCGCTTGAGCCCAGGAGTTTGAGGTTGCTGTGAGGTAGGCTGATGCCACCGCACTCTAGCCCCACTCTAGCCCGGGCAACAGAGTGAGACTCTGTCTCAAAACAAACAAACAAACAAACAAACAGACAAACAAACAAAAACTAGGAATGTGTGGATCCTTTATCTGCCTTTTCGGAGGCTGGTCTCTACAAGGAGAATTAACTGTCCTAGTACCATTTACTGAATAGAACATTCCTCTCAGCATTTTCTTTAGATGTGATGGGAGAGATTTTTAAACTTTAGCCCAATTATTTTACTGTTTATGGGTCCATTCAGATCTATTTATTCCCAAGGAAGTTTTGTTAAACTGTTTTTCTAGGAAACTGTCCTTATCATCTAAGTTTTAAACTTACAGGCAAAAAGTTCTTCACGGTGGTTTCTTGTTTTTAAAAAATGTATGTTTTCTACCTTTAGTTACAATAAGCATTTATTTTATGTATGTATTTAATTCCTAATGTTGCTAATTGTGCCTCCTCTTTTACTGTTGCTGTTGGATCAATCCTAGTACAGAGGAGTTTTTTGTTTTGTTGATCTGTTCTGTTCTACTGCAATTTCTACTTTTTGTAATTCATTTCTACTCTTATCTTTATTTTCCTTCAACTTTACTCAGATTTCCCTTTTTTCCTTCCTAACTTCTTTGGCTGAATGGCCTACATGTGGTAATTTTTATGAAACTTCTAACATACTTGAAAAAAATGCAAATGCTCTAATTGCTGGAAGCAGGGTTCTTTATATATCCATTAGATCAAGTTTGCTAACTGTATTGTTTATTCCATAACCTTATTAAATTGTCTGCTTTATCTATCAATTACTAAGGTGGCTTGTTAAAAATCTCCCACTATAATTATGGATTAACATTCAATTTGTAATTCTAACATATACTAGGTGCATACCAATTTGAAATTATTTTATCTTCTAAGTAATTTATTCCTTTTATCATTATGTGGTAACTTTTATCCCCAATGATGCCTTTTGCCTATGTTAATCATACAGTTTACCATTTATGATTAACACAGTTATATCAGCTTTTTTGGGTCAACAGTTGCCTGATATCTCACATCACCCCGTATTTTCAACCTTTCTAAGATCTTAAGCTTTTAAAGTTTCCTGAAAACAGTATATAGGAAAACTCTGTAATTTTGTCCAATCTCAGTCTTTTAACTGGCAAGTTTAGTTCACTTAACATTTGTTCTAATTGCTGATTTATTTATTTCTGTCATTTTATTTTGGGCTTTCTATTTCCTATGGTTTCTATCTATTTTTTTCCCCTTCCTGGTTTGTACTAGTTTGAAAGTTAAGATATCCTATTTCTGTTGTTCTGCAGTGGTTACCCTGAATCTTTTGAATGCAAATAACCTTATTTAAAAGACTATAGCTAATCAATATCTATCCTCATTTCAATCTTGGGATGCTTTAGGATTGAACAGCTTCTATCTTATGTTATTGCTGTAGTACTTTTGCTTCACCTTGTTTTTATTATCTCTACTCAAACTAGTCATCTTATTGTTTTATACAGTCAATACTTTGATTTACCTTTTTAAAAAATTCATTATTGTTTCTTTTATCTCATTTCTTTCTTCTGTGTTGAGTTTTCTTCTTTCTGGACTATATTGTTTAAAATTGTGCTGTTAAATTTAAAGTAATTGAAACTAAATAGATTAATAATTTAGTTTAATTAAAATGAAATACAGTTAAAAACTCAGCTGCACTAGCAACATTTCAAGTGCTCACTAGCCACGTGTGACTGTGGCTGCTGCACTGACAGGGCTGGTGTGACTGTGGCTGCTGCACGGAGAGGGCTGCTTTAGAAGCTCCTACAACAGGGTCTGCGGGAGACAAATATGGTTTTTATTGAAAAATGTCTTTATTTTGTTCTCTTGAATTACTGAATTGGTGGTTGTTTTTTCCTCAGTCCTTTGACGATATTATTCCTTTATTTTTCAAACTCAGTAGCTACAACTGAGGGGTGTGTTGTCAGCCTAACTGGTGCTCCTTTGTAAATATTCCATCTTAAGTAGCCTTTGGTTGCTTCTGTCTGTTTGCCTTTGATGTTTCACTGTAACATGTCTGGATGTGTATTTATTTCTATTTATTATGCTTGGGGCCTATTTTACTGCTTAAATCTGAGATTTCTGTCTTCTATGGATTCTAGAAAATTCTCAGTCATAATCTTTTGAAATATTGCCTCTCTACATCTATTTTATCACTCTGAAATTCTTATCTATCATATGTTAGCCTTTACTTCTATCTTCTCTGTCTTATTTCCATTTTTTTCCCTTTCTGGGATACATTCTGGATTTCCTTAGATACCTCTTCTAGCTCACCAATTCTCTTCAGTTGCTACTAGTTAACTGTTGACTCCATGTAGAATTTATTTCAATAACTAAAATTTTAATTTCTGTAAGTTCTACTTGGCTATTTTTCAAATCACCTTTTAAAAAATAGCATTTTATCCTTTTCTTATTTTTTTTGCTTTATTTATAATCAGTATTTGACACTTACATCCATTAAAGTCTCTAACTGATGATTCCATTAACTAAAGTTTTGGGGAGGGTTGTCTAATCCTGCTGTTTGTTGTATCCTACCTTTCATTCGCTATGAATTATTTCCTTGTATATTTAGTAATATTCGATGATGAGGCCTATCTGTGAGATTCCTGGGCAACCTGGCTTAAGAATGTATCTTGCCCAAAGGGTTTTGCATTTGATCTTGCCAGGTGCCCTAGAGTGCTCACCAGGTGATGATTAATTTTATGTTAATTTCTTGGTCTGGGGAAGAAATTATATCAAATGAATAATACCTTGGACCCCAAATCTGTATGAGGGAGGGCTCATGGTTACAATTTTCAGGGAGACATCTTCCTTCTAACTAATAGCCCAGATCGAGATAGAAAAGCTTGCCTGTCATCTCCCTAGGTTGGTGGGCAGATAACTTTAATTAATTGATATGTAGTTCACTAGGAGAATGTGTGGTATGTGTGTCTCAGCTCTAGCTCTCCACCTCAAGAGGTCTTGTCTCCTGATCCTATTATACATTATAATGGAGGCCTTATATTAAGAAGAGCTCCCACCCCCAAGACAGCTGGCAGCCAATGTTAGCTCACATGCTTCCCACTTCAACTTTTGGTTGGCCCATGAAATGTCCCCTACTCCCTTTTTTGCTACGCTATGAATTTAATATTTTATGCAGCATTTCTAAATGTCCATAGGGGAAAGATTGTCCATCCAGATATTGCTGGACAGGAGTTGAATATTTTCTTTGATATGCCTATGTCACAGAACTCCTAGAAGTTTAGTTTCTCTAAGGAATGGCTTTATAAACCAATTACTAAGGATTCCATTTACAAATGAAATCAGATGATCAGCAGATTGGTGACAATGCACATGCTTATGTAGCAAAAGAACCATTTTTTTTTTTTAATTTCAGTGTATTATGGGGGTACAGATGTTTAGGTTACGTATGTTGCCCTTGCCCCCCCTTCCCCAAAAGAACCATTTTTTAAAAAGCTAATCACAGATAAAATAAAACGTTCACCAGTATTTCTTAGGGAGAAGCGTCCAAATTAAAACAGCCTCATGGCCAGGTATGGTGGCTCATACCTGTAATCACAGCACTTTGGGAAGCTGAGGGCGGGAAGACTGCTTGAGGCCAGAAGTTTGAGACCAACCTGAGCAACACAGTGACGCTCTGTCTTTACAAAAAACAAAAGATTAATTGGGTGTGGTGGCATGTGCCTGTATAGTCCCAGCTACTCAGGAGGCTGAGATGGAAGGATCACTTGAGGCAAGAGCTGCTTGAAAGGAGCTTGAGGTTGCAGCGAGCTATGATGATGCCACTGCACTCTAACTCAGGTAATAGAGGGAGACCCTGTCTCTCTCATTCATTCATTCATTCATACATACATACATACATACATAAATAAAACATCCTTGCATTATTACAAAGTTTTAGTTAGGCCGGTGCTTTGTGTTCAAGTATTCTGATAAAAAGCAATACCATGACCCACCAACCAGAATTGCTTCTCCTGAGGATTTAAAAAAAAAAACCTGTGCACTCAAAAATTTCTCATTTTTAACATACATAAATTTTTTAACTTATTGTACCCAGGCTGTCTAGTAATGACCCCTACAACATTCGAAAATAATATCTGTAAAGAGAAACAAAGAGCCTCTAGCTCATCAATGGTGCTAGTCAGAAGGGATAGGAAGAAAGAAGCACACTACAGGCCTGGGTTGTAAGAGAACCTGAATAATATTCAAGTCCCCATGACTCTTTCACTAATAAGATCATTTGGCTTGCGTTCAAGATGGAGACACAGTCTATGATATTTTATATTTGTAAGTGCCTGATAAGACTTTACATTCATTATGCTCTTTTAAGATAAACAGGTCAGATCAGTGGTTGAAGTGATTTATCCAAGGTTACAGTTGGTAAAATGGCAAAGCCTAGAATAGAATTCTTGTCTGCAAAATAAATTCCATGCCAAAAGAGTGTTACCATGGCAAAGCCACCCTCAGGGATATATTCCACAGCTTTTGTATCTAGAAATCATTTATAAATTTCAAAAAAGATTACTAAATGGGAGGCAAAAAATCTGATTCAAAGCATCCCAAGTAGTTGTTCACTTTGGGTATGATACAGCAAAGGGTGTGTTAGAGCAAGGATTTAGATTTCCATTGTCCAATATGGTAGCCACTAGCACATATAGCTATATAGTTCAAACGGGTTAAATTAAATAAACTAAAGGCCAGGCGTAGTGGCTCATGCCTGTAATCCTAGCACTCTGGGAGGCTGAGGCAGGAGAATTGCTTGAGCCAGGAGTTTGAGACCAGCCTGAACAAGAGCAAGACCCTGTCTCTAATAAAAATAGAAAAATTAGCTGGGCATCATGGTACATATCTGTAGTCCCAGCTACTTGGGAGGCTGAAGCAAGAGGATCGCTTGAGCCCAGGAGTTTGAGGTTGCAGTGAGCTATGATGACACCACTGCGCTCTATACAGGGTAACAGAGAAAGACTCTGTCTCAAAAAAACTAAAAAAAAAAAAAAAAAAGAAAAAAACTTCCTTATTCATATTAGTCATATTTCAGGTGCTCAACAGTCAGATGTGGCTGGTGGCCACTATACTGGACAGTGCTGATATAGAACTTTGCCATCATTGCAGAGTTCTATTAGACAGCACTGCTCTAGAAAATGGACTGATGAAGTAAGTAATTTTATTGTTGCAACAGAATGGAAAGAACATTGGCTCTGAAGCCCAACAGATCCAGATTTGAATTCTGTATCGGTCACTTATCACCTTATTACTTATAACTCTTCAGCAAGTTTCTAAACTTCTCTGAGCTGCTTGTTTCCTCAATCTGTAAGTTCGGCATCAGAACCCTTGCACAGAATAAAAATAAACTATTTCTAAAACATTCAAGAGAATCACCAAACCTATGCCCTTGGTTAATGTAAGCATTTTCTTTGTAAGATTTTACCTTTTTCTTGGAGGGGAGGGGGAATTTTGTATATATAAATTAAAAAAACAAACGAATAATTTAGAACTGGAAAAAGTTATGGTTCATTGTTCTATTACATTAACTCTAAAAATTGATCTGAATGAAAGAAGATGATATCAAGATGTAACTTGAGTTAAATGGGTCAGGTGTGGTGGTGGTATTTCCCACAAGAGAGCAGCAGAAGAGCAGCTACAGAATCATGTATAATTACCTGTACGCATTAATCAGACACTAACTTTTTATTTAAAGAACAAATCCCTAAACAATTTAATAGCTTGCTGACCTGACAAGACTATTTTCCACTTTTAAGTCTAGGAAGATAAAACACACACTCAAGAGAGGCCTTAACACTCACAAAATCACTTGTTACTTCTCCCTGATGTAGCTATTCCTCTAAATACTTTCCCCAATGGAATGACCTGGTTAAGTGAGTTTTCTGTTCAACTAAGAAAACCTGTTTAAACCGTTGTTGAAAATCTTTCTAAAATAAAATGAATTAGTTCGCTTTCTCCCTAAGAATATTCTAATTAAAATAATAAATACTCCTGATGATTTAAGGTTTCGTTGTAACAATTTAATCTGTGATACTACAGTGGGGTTAAAGTTATAAAATATTGACATTTTTTATGTTGAACCCAGGTATCTAGGAAACTCCAGATAACTGCTAGATTTTCACAAAATAAACCCTGATACTAGCTTGTTTTCTTATAATTTGTCTTTATTTCTTCCACGAATGTACTATAGAAATATTTCCACATACTTGAATACTTGAAGCTTTGATTAGTTAGATTCTGATTAATCATTGTTCAATTATATACATGTTATGTCACACTTTTCAGTTTATTCATTCATTCATTCATTGGAGACAAGAGCCTTGCTCTGTCACCCTGGCTAGAGTGCAGTAACATCATCATAGCTCACTGGAACCTCAAACTCTTAGGATCAAGCAATCCTCATGCCTCAGTCTCCTGAGTAGCTGGGACTACAGGCATGCAACACCATGCCCAGCTAATTTATCTATCTTTTTGTAGAGATGGGGTCTCACTCTTGCTCAGGCTGGTCTTGAACTACTGACCTCAAGCGATTCTCCTGTCTCAGCCTCCCAGAGTACTAGGATTTCAGCGTGAGCCATAAAGTCTGATCATACTTTCAATTTCACAGGACCTTTTACTTGTGAAAGAAATAAAATACAATTCACTTCAGGCTTATGCTAAATGGTAATTAGGCCCACGGGTATCTTGATAATTTTCCCTACTGACTACTTTAATAATCAAACTTTTCTTAGGAGAAATAGCTAGATTAAGTTTCCAGGTAGTAAAGAACAGGATTAAGCCAATTTCACTTTTAAAAAAAATTGGATCTGTATTATGTTACAGAATTTCCCTTTTAATGGAATGTTCAGTACAAAGAAAATAGCCATCTGAAATAATTCTACTGTTAACATTAGTTTAAATAAATCCACCCAAACTTATAGGTATTAAAAAGTGTTTTCAATAAGTCCGCAGAATTTGAAATTTGAGAGGTGATTATCTGGACAAATAGTTTACTGAAAAGTCAAGAGATCCTATTTCACTTAGATACTTAAAAGTGAACTAGGAAGAATTTGGGGTTTCCAGCTTTAAAAATAGATCTTGCTACTTCTCATTCAGGGGATAAGAGATGTACAGTATCTAGCAGTTTTTTATATTTTATACTGAAGACATCCCTCAACACCAATTACCTCCCAGTCAAGTCAATTCAAACACATTAACTTTTGCTTTTTAAGTTGGAAGCAACATTTCTCCAACAATATCCTTAGAAGATGATTACTGCACAATTATTCTGTTATCACAACCAGTTTTGCTATCCCTATAGTTAATGCCAAACAAAATGATTGCCTTCTGTCCTCAAACACCCATACCTTCAATACCCACACTAAAATACTGGAACCAAGTATAGTTTTAGTACTGTATTTTCTTGAAAGGGCCACTCTGGCCTTCCTGACTGCATCCAATCATTGTCAGTGTCTGTAAAATGCCTGAAAAGACCCTGGAGTAGGAAGCAGAAAAAGAGCTATGAGCCTAACTCATTAACTAAATATCTGTCACATACCTCTGAGTCTCAGTTGCTTTAACTGCCTTCCTAATCCACATAGGTTATTGTATCATTAGCATTAAAGCACCCAGTAGACACCCAACTAAAGAAACAGACTGAGAAACCCCACTATTCAGGGCAAAGATCATACTTTCTTTATGGAAAGAATTATCAGTATCTGTCCCCATCCCATGTCTCCAAAACTAACTTCTATTGTTCAGGGATGGGGGCAGCCAATAGTTCAGAGCTACAAAAAAAACAAGGGAGTAAAACTTATTTTCATAAACAAATAATAGAAATATAATGCTATTAAATGAAATAATATAGTTAACTAAAATACATAAAAGGGTGTTTTCAACTTTAGAGCCCAGTTTAAAAGGTTTGATCTAAGAGAATCGTTTATAATCATAAAAGAGTATAGACCATAGTTTGTACTGTAATTTGAAACTCCAAAAATAATGTACTGACAGAAACTAAAGTCACCCAATTTTAAATGTAAATATATTAACTGTAATAAAACAAATATACTCACAGCTTGCATTTCTATAGAGAAGAAATGGTTCATGGAGCTGAAATTCCAAATCCTTATTCACTGGTTCAACTAGATTGTGCATATTCAGTCGATTCACAATGGTAAAACCATGGTAAGGTGAAGCTGACCTTAAATTTAAAAAAGAAAACAAAATCTGCAGTTTTCATTTTTTATTTCTTTTTTTGAGACAGGGTCTCACTCTGTTGCCCATTTAGAGTGCAGTGGCATCATCATGGCTCACTGCAACCTCAAACTCCTGGGCTCAAGAGATCCTCCTGCCTCAGCCTCCCTAGGAGCTGGGACAACAGATGCACGCCACCATGGCTGGCTAATTTTTCTATTTTTTTCTGCTCTTGCTCAGGCTGGTCTCACACTCCTGGCCTCAAGCAATCCTCCCACCTCGGCTTCCCAAAGTGCTAGGATTACAGGCCATGAGCCACCACACCTGGCCTGTAGTTACCATTTAATCTGCAGAAATGTTACCTAAGATATACTTCATTTTCATTTCAAAAAAGAACAAATATTAACACATTAATACATTATACAATATTATCAGCACTTAAAACCATAAACAGAAAATTTAAGTCCGCTCATACTCCTCTTCTGCTCAGAAGTCTCCAAGAATTCAGTTGCTCAGTGTAAAGGCCAAAGTCCTTACTAAGGCCACCAAGACCCTACCTGATATGCTCCCCCTCTGACTTCATCTCCTATGCCTCTCCCCTTGCTCTCACTGCTCCAGCCACATGGGACTCCTAGCCACTCTCTCTGCAGGTGTGCTTCTACCTAAAGACCTCTGTCCGGACCGCTGCCCAGAATCTGCACAGCTATCTCATCTCTTGCAAGCTTTTGCTCAAATATCACCTTCTCAATGAGGCCTACCTAAACCGCCCTTTTTAATGCTCTCAACTTGTTCCCAACCTCAATAATCTCTAACCCTCCTCTCTTTATCCATACCACTTATTTTTAATATTTATTGTCACTCCCCCAACACTAGAATGTAAGTTTCATGCAAATGCGGACTTTTTTCATAGATATATCCCAAGATAGACATACAGTTGCTGAATGAAATATCATTCATTTATTTTAAATGTGGTACAGGATTGGCTATAATGACTGCCCACCATTGCAACAATGATTTTTCTTGCACCAAATAGGTCTTTACATAGTTCTCCTGAGTTAGATGGAAAATGCCTTAAGTCTAACAATAGGAAATATCCTTGGTTCTCCTATGGGGGGTGGGATTCAGTACACGATCCTTTAGATACTCCTCACATGTATCTAACACTTCACAATTTCTTGTTTGTTTCTCTGTGATGTACATGGGGAGATAACAGAACCTTGTTCTACAGATTGGGAAACAAGCTTAGAATGATTAAAGCCTGTGCCTGAAGTCACACAAATAATGTAACTAGGATTTAGCTTTAGATTTCTGACTCCAAATCCAGGTTCCTTCTATAAGTGATCTCTGCCAAGTGACAGTCTGACACCCTGGTATAACTTTATCCGAGATACATAAAATATTATTGCATTTCCCCAATAAGAGTTTCTTGTGTCTCCTTTTATTAGAATCAATACCATGTAAGCCTCCATGAATTGTACTAAATCAAGCCACTCACTATACTAAATCTCACATTTTCTACTGTCAGTGGATCTGTACTATACTTTAACAGTAAAGCCAAATTCCAAATATCATAGAAACCAAGGTTCTATTACCAGTTAAAGAATTTCTAGAGATTTATATTGCTAATGAAGAGTAATGAAGAGGGTAAAGATAAGGACCACCGTTTTTTTAAAAGGAGAAAGATAAATAACAGGAATAAAGTGTCAAAAAAAAAAAAAGAAGAAGAAGAGTTTGGTGTACAAATATCAAAGAATTACACTTAAGAAAAAACGAGCGTGTTCAGACAGGATCTCAAAGCTTTACACCAAAATTTAGAAGAACATTTGACAAATTCATTTAAAGTAGCATCAATGGAGAAAGGCAATCCTTAAAGATAACTCACTACAAGAAAATGGAAAAGACTAGATGTCGGTAATAACTCCTGCAGACTTTCTAAGCTTTAGAAAACAAAGGAAGGAATCCAACCCCAACAGAGCAAGACCTTAGAGGGATCCAGGACAACAAGTACCCCATGACTATCACATCCTGTCAGTTGGCTTCAGGCCCTAAGAGTTGTCTAACAAAACAAAGTTGTAATTTGCAAACCAATCACATTTTAAGATAATTAATCCTCGGAGTAGTTGAAAATAAAAAATGTACAATTATGAATCATCCAGGCTTTTACAAAAACTCTCAAATAAACTAAAAATACATATTACTAAAGACACTGTACATAATCCAGAACATTTTTGGAGGGATAGAAAGGGGACAGAACCAGTCATAAAAAACAAGCTCTCATTTAGCAACTACAGAGCAGAGGGACCAACCTCTCAGCTACATTATTTTATACAGCTCTCATTTAGTAACCACAGAACAGAGGGACTGACCTCTCACTACATTATTTTATATAGCTAGTCTATGCATTATCTTTTTCTCAAATATATATCTTTTTTTCTTTTTAATATGGTGGGGGTAGGCAGGCATCTATTTTAGACTGATTCATTACAAGAAAATAACTTTCTATTTTGAATCAGTTTTGCTAGGCTCCTAAATAAGTTTGAGTTCTTTTTACTTTCAGTCACAGGCAGGCTCAGAGAAGAGAAACAATGTGGTTAGGATGTCACAGCTAGGGATAGATGAAAACTTGAAGGGGACAAGTGGGAAGGTTCCAAAGACAAATGTACAACAGAACTGAACCATTTGACATCATTCACCATTACATTTTTTAAAAATAAATATATGTATTTTAAAAACTTACCTTCGATATACAAATAAGGTCCCTTCTATATCAGTCTTCTCCTATAATAGATAATAAGTCAATTAGTTTTTTCCCCATAATCCAAGCCCAAATAGTCTCAATAGAGAGAAAATGTTTCATGTCTAAGATCAACTTGTTTTATTTATTCTAAAATTGATCATTTTGAACAGGTAAAGTAGGTCTTATTCTCATTCCACTAATTGTTGTTACCAGTTTCTTACCTATCCTTTCAATGCTACTGATGTATACATAAGCATGTGCAATGTTCAATCCAGCAACATGTCTGTATCTGCAGCATTTTTCTTTTTTCTTTTTTAATCAGTAAAGGAGAAAATCACAGAATTAGCTTTCACTTTTTAAAGATAAAATATTTTAGCTAGATTTATTAATTTTAAAGCCAAGGTCTTGTGTATAGCAATTTCTTCACTTTTAAAGTTTATCAAAGTTAATAAAAAAGAAAAAGGAAATTTTCTAATAGGATGCTTTGTTTCACCACTGGGGGATTGTGATATTTTCATATGTAGCAAATTTTGTGGTTAGTTAAGTACTACTACCCAATACAATTAGTTTATTATTTTTAGACCTTGATGAAGAATCATGAATACTGAAACTATACTCTGCCTTAGTGTAATTATTACAGGTCTCACAAATAATTTAAAATATTTTTTAGTTTAAAGTGAAAATGTTTTGATTAGGAACGTACAACTTATTACCATCTTTCATTTGCTGTTACAAGAGTATATTTAGGTTTTAAACATAGTTACGATGTTTTTGAAAAAATAAATAACTTCATCAGTCTGCAGTTCACAGCCTAGACTGGACCTAAATATTTTACTGTAATCCACAAACTATTAAAACTTAAATGTTAGTCATATCAAATTGAACTTGTTGGGATAAAAAAATTAAAAAAATTTATCATCTTGATTTATTCCACAAGTATTGCTCTAGCTTAAGTATCATTGTGAAACTTTTCTTTCTTCAGGATTCAGAAGCTTTTTCTTGGCTTTAAAATGCTAAGTTATTAGTATAAGAAATTGGTAATCAAATGCCTCACAGTAAAAGAAAACTTGCCTCCCAAAAAACATTACAACTGCAAAATTACAACTCACTGTAAAATAATGGAGAAAAAAGAATTTGGTGATGCTCTATGTGCCATGATCCAAATAAACAATAGCAGCTTGTTTTGTTTATTTTTCAACAAGTTATTACAGCTTGTATTTCATATTTAAAACAGAACTCTGTAATTTAAAATTTTTAAATCCGTATTTCACAAATTTATATATAGACTAAGAAAAGAAAAATGAATCAGAAAATTTCAAACTAAGTCAACGTCTAAAACGGTTACATTTGTAAAACAATCTGTAATTTTACTCTTTGTGGCTTCCCACACTTCCTTCTCTTCCAGGTGAAGGAAAGATAAGACGATTATGAAAACTCTCATCTGAATTAACTGCATATAAATACCAAGTGATTTTCACAAAATTACTGATAAGTATAATCTATGCATGTGGATTATACTGTGAAGGCCATATCACAATAATCTTTAAGAGTTTTGTTAAAGATTTCATTTCTTATTGAAATGTGAATCGCAGTCATTGGTAAATTCAACCCAAAAAACATTTACAGATTATTTTCTAAGTGTAAAGCGTATAACTAGACAAGTCAATTAGGCAGGGTCACTTGCAAGAAAATGGGAAATTACGTTATTTAAACAACTAATGAAGCTTCAGGAAGGGGCTGAACAGTCAGAGAAGAGACTGAATGTAACTTTTCAGACACCCTCCCGTGCACAAAAGCCAAAAAGTATTTAGTCTGATGGGAACATTCAGAGGTGTGACATCACCAGCATCACAGGTGGAACAAAACACATTTACAGGGTCTCTCTTTCTTATAAAAGGTCTTCAGGGAATCCAATTAACATGGAAGCCCTTTTCCTAAGTGCCTTGAAATCTTTCCTAAAACTCTGGAAGAACACTATAGTTCGATTAAAGCTGGACCCACCCAACCCCATCTCTTCCAAGAACTGAAACTAATTGGATTTCAAGCTTTAAATCCAAATGACCTCTGCGAAGGGGGCTCTCATTTACGTACGTTGGGAGAGACGAGGAGTGTTTATTTTGTAGATCATGTATATGCAATTTATCTATTAATCCTCAAAGCCTCAAACACAAGCTTTCAGGTACCTTTCTGATCCTATTGGTCTCATATTTTCCAACGCATCAGCAAAGAAGGCAGGTCGCCCACGTCCCCAGACCCGACCCCGAGGGACTGATACAGCTCCAATCCTCCCCTCCATCAGCTATTCCCTGGGGTGTCTCGGGCCTACTTCTCTTATTTCTATTCCCCAATCCCGGGCGCCCCCGACTCCCCGCAGGCTCCAGCCGTGTTCTTCGCCAGTCCCTGGCCTCCGGCTTCTCCCCCCAACCCTAGGCAGCCCGCACGGCCCCTTTAAGAGGCGGCGGCAGCCGGGCTGGCGTCCTCAGCGGCCAGGCCGCACTCACCCACTGGTTGGCCTTGGGGCAGAAGGTGTACAGAGCGACCTGGCCCGTGAGGTCTGCGATGCTGGTGATGTAGGGGTCATGTTGCTTGAGAGCCGCCAAACTCATCTCCTGCCCAGCTCGACTCAGCGACTCCATCTTGAATCCCGGAGCCGAGCCCCTCTGGCGGGGGCGGAGTCACGGACAGGAAAGTGCCATCGAGGCAAAGTTCCCCAGCCGCGTCAGTCCCGTCGACTTCCTCCTCTCCGCCGGTGTCGTACGTCAGCCATTCCGCTCCGCCGCGCGTACGCCCCAGGCAGCGGGTTCCGGCGTCGTCAGGTCCTACGGACCCACCTCTCCGGGCTGCGTCCACAGCTGCGCGGCCGACCTACAGGCTGGGGAGCTCTGGCTCTTCCTCTCTGCGAGCTAAAACGTCCGGGTGTCGGGATTGGGGCTGCCTGCTCGTTTTCCGAGTTCTTGCCAGGCGGAGGCTGGAGACCGACGCGGTGCCTGACTCGCGCTCGCGCCGAGAGGACCTGGGGCCACAGAACGAAAACACCGCTTTGGAAATGCAGGCATCCACGGGCGGCTTAGAAAGCACAGAAAAGCGAGTGTGGGGGGACCCCAGATCCCAAATATTTCTGCATCATCACCGTTAACAGTTTGGTGATTTCTGAAAGAAAAATTTGGAAGCAACCAAACTAACCCGCTTGCAGCCACTCATGAGTGTCTTGCTATCCACGTTTGCTCCTTGTTTTCCTCATCTGGATCCCACGTAAAGATTTACGTCCAGTCCTGGGAAGAACGCATGAAGGCTTGAGTTTGTCTTGCATTATTTAAAGGATGAAATACATCATTCATTTCCGTAGCAAACATCTGTTGAGCGTTTTAAGGCATTTAAGAGCCAGGTACTAGTTAAAAAGTAAAACAAGTCGTGGAGACTATAGGGAGGTCTATCCCCCTAGACTTGTCAAAAAGCAACGTTTTCTTTTACTAAAAAGGCACCCACTCCTGGCGGGGTGGCTATGCACCTGTGGTCCCCGCTACTCATGAGGCTAAGGTGGAGGAGGGAGGACTGCTTTCATTTTCATTTTTCAAAATGAAAAAAAAAAAACCCCACCGTATTTTATCAAAATAACACTAAATATTTGAATTGTTGCGTGTGATTTTCTATCCCAGGACCATTTGTTACTGGAAAGAGAAATTTACAGTTTTTGCAGAATCGTGTAAAAAGCATATACAAACGTGGGCCAAGAAACGGTATCATTCATTCATCCTTCATTACGGAAGGATTTATTGAATGGCTAATTGTGAACTGGTGGCCCCTTGGGAACTTCTCACTCTATGATCTTCCTGGCTGTGGGAGAAACTGAAAGAAATAGGACAGTGCAAGGAAACAGGGAGGATGCTACAGACATTCCTCTTTTAAACCCAGAGGATAGAGCCACTAACTCCGTATGACTGGGAAAGTCTAGAAAGGCTTCATCGAGGAGGTGACATTTGAATTGATGCTCCAGGGATGAGTAGGAGGTCATTAGGGAAAAAAGGTATGGGCTCTGGTTCATCTCACAGCCCAGTGGTGAGGTAGGGAAGATGTGGTCATCTTCATTTGACAGATGATTTAATTGAGACCTGGAGGGAGAAATCACTGGTTCAAAGTTCCACACTAGTCAGGGGGGATTCGGTATTAGAATCCTGGGACTCCTGCCTGCTGCCCTGGAATCCTTTCTTCTTCCAGGCCCCAGCTGCCTTTCTTCCAGTGACTGGAGGCAGGAGCCCTATTCCCCTCCATCTACCTTCAGTCTGTTTTAAAAATCTATAACCTGGCCAGGTGTGGTGGCTCACCACTGTAATCCTAGCACTCTGGGGGGCCGAGGTGGGAGGATTGCTTGAGGTCAGGAGCTCAAGACCAGCCTGAGCAAGAGTGAGACCTCGTCTCTACTAAAAATGGAAAAAAAATTAGCCAGGCAACTACAAATAGAAACAAAAAATTAGCTGGGCATGGTGGCTCATGCCTGTAGTACCAGGTACTCAGGAGGCTGAGGCAGTAGAATTGCTTGAGCCCAGGAGTTTGAGGTTGCTCTGAGCTAGACTGATGCCATGGCACTCTAGCCCGGGCAACAGAGTGAGACTCTGTCTCAAAAAAAATAAAAAACAAAACAAAAAAAAAAATCTATAGCCTAATTAAAAAAATATATATGTATTTGTCTTTTTGTTTGTTTTTGAGACAGAGTTTTACTCTGTCATCCTGGGTAGAGTGCAGTGGCATGATCACAGCAACCTCAAACTCCTGGGCTCAAGCAATCCTCCTGCCTCAGTCTCCTGAGTAGTTGGGACTACAGGCATGTGCCACCACACCCAGCTAAAAAAAATATGTATTTGTAAGTAATACATTCACTTGGTACAAAATTCAAAGGACAAACCTGAAACATAATTTCATTTTCTTCTTACATAAATTTCCTAAAATAATCTAAGACATTTCCCACTAATTTACTGTTTTTGAGTGAGTAGGGTTAGACTAGTGAAGAACACCAAGCTATTTTCAGGAGTTTTCAAATTTGGAATATGCATGTTAACATGCCCCCAAACACATTGACTCTTATGCCCTTTGCAGCTCTTAAGATATTTTAAAGACAATGTGAATTTCAATTTTAGAATTGAAAATTATCCTCGTTTATCTACTTTTATTTTTGAGACAGAATCTCGCTTTGTCTCCCCAGGTATACCACAGTGGCGTCATCATAGCTCAATGCAACCTCAAACTCCTGGGCTCAAGTGATCCTCCTGCCTTGGCCTCCCCAGTAGCTGGGACTGGCTAATTTTTTTAACGGGGTCTCACTCTTGCTCAGGCTGCTCTCGAACTCCGGAGCGAGCTCAAGCGATCTTCCTGCCTTGGTCTCCCATAGTGCTAGGATTATAGGCATGAGCCACTGCACCCTGCCCATCCTCATTTATCTTGAGGCCTTATTTTGCCTTATGTTTGTGAATCAAACCTTAAGACTTTTTGTGTCTTTAGACAATAGACTCTGAGAGGGGAGAGATGGCATCTTAGTCTATTAGATCCCCTCTGACTTTCAGTAAATATTGGTGATTGAATGTCATCTTGAAACTCAGCTCCTTCAAGGCCACACAGAAAACTAGTGGGAAGGGAAGTGAACTGGAGGCTGGGATCAGAGGTGGGAAGGGGGCTTTCTCTACACTCAAAAACCTTCAGTCCCTTTTTTTTTTTTTTTGAGACAAAGTCTTACTCTGTCTCCCTGGGTAGAGTGCAGTGGTGTCATCATAGCTCATTGCAACCTGAAACTCCTGGGTTCAAGCAATCCTCCTGCCTTGGCCTCCCCAGTAGCTGGGACTACAGACATAGTCCTGGCTAATTTTTTCTATTTTTGGTAGAGACGGGGGTCTCACTATTGCTCAGGCTGGTCTCGAGCTCCTGAGCTCAAGTGATCCTCCTGCCTCAGCCTCCCAGAGTGCTAGGATTACAGGCTTGAGCCACAATACCTGGCCCTTCAGTTACTTTTGATTTGTATTCCATGTATGTCAATTTTTTAAAAGAAAAATATTTATAAAATGAAAATCTAAAAACCCAATCAATCCAACCTCTTCTCTCCCCCACTCTGAGTGGCTTTGTAGTAAAAAATAAAACTTGCCATTTAAAATCATGGGGTCCAAGGGAAAGGTTAGTGGAATTCAAGTCAGGCAGTCAGTCTTTTAGTTCTGAATCTACCTGCTGTGTAAATTGTCAGCTAGTCACAGACTTTCCGTTTCTCAAGCCCTTACCATGGCCTAGGAGACGCCACTCGACCTGCCCTCCTGCTGTCTTTCCATCTCATTTTCTATCAACTGCCCTGTCATTTATTCCATCCTAACCCACTAACCTCCTTACTGTCCCTGTACATGTGCTGTCGAAAGACAAAATTACAAAAAATTTAGTTTAAAGATCTAATTGGCTTTCATTTGCAATTCTAGAATCTATAAAATAGAATGAGTGTTCCAATGGGCTGAGCAGAGGAGGTTGGCTTTATAGGCAGAGAAGGGTTGAAGAAAGCAGAAATAGGGAACAAAACGCAGATGGTAGTTTCAGAGTTACTTACTTTAAAGGGTTAAAACAGAGGGACTTCCTTGTCATGCCAGCTCAGGTAAACTAGGCCCCTTCTGATTGGTTGCTGTGAATCTCCTATTTTTGGAAAACTGGCCTATTTCAGAATTCAGTTTGATAATGTCACTTAGCATGAATGACTTCATTCTAGTTTAGTCTGGCCTGCTGGGGCCTAGTGCAGAAGGTTAGTCCAAAGCAATGGCCTCCGATAAACTTTGTGTAACAGTGCCACATGAATCTCGTCTCAGGTCCTTTGAACTTGCTGTTCCCCTTTTCTGGAACACTCTTCCCTTTGATATCCCTAAGATATCCTTACGGTTCATTCCTTACTTGCTTTGTAGTACTTGTCTGCCAGTTGTAATTATTTTGTTTACTTATGTTTGGTCTGGCTCATCAGTTTGATGAAGGAAGGAACCATGTCTGTCTCTTTTACCATCACATTCCCAGTGCCTGGCACAGAGGCAAGGCCTAATATATGCATCTCTTGAATTAATTGGAATGTTAGTATATTCTTTCTTTACCTATTTGTATAAATCTGAGAGAAGGGATGGTGGTTTCAGCTTCATCTCTGACAAAGTATTTGTTTGTCATGAATGCTAAACATATAATGGTACCTGATTTTCTTGTATTAATATATTTTGACTTAGGCTCTATGCTTCATGAAGCAAACATAGTAATGTTTCTTTTAGTATAGCTCAGAACAATCTTTCAGCATCTTTTCAATCTTGCAACTTCCCCGTGTGTGTTTTTTTTTCTTCCTCTCTCTCTCCCTCTTCTCTATCCTCCTCTTCCTCTCCCCCTCCTCACTCTCTCCCTTTCTCTCTCTCTCTCTCTCTCTGATTGTTAAGATTTATTCTAGAAGTGTCTGCTTATTACTGTTTGCCTTTATAGGCAGAAAAAACAGAGTTAATTAATTTTCCCAAGGTCATATAATGATTCATCTGCTGAGTTGGGATTAGCATCTTCTAGGCTTGGCTTCCAGGTAGATCATGTATCTTGCTACCATTCTGCCTGGCATACTCTTAAATTACACTGGCTACACATGAGTGAAACTTGTTATCCTCATGCTGCTGTTTCACTACCGGTATTTATTTTACATGATTGATATCTGAAAGGTTGTGGACTTACTATAAAATTTATTACCTGGTCCTTACCAGTTACTTAGGATAGTAATTCTTTCCTTCAGTTTCTCCAAAAAGCCCTCCAACTTTTGTAGATTTTTGTATTTTTAAAATGATACTTTATAAAAGTATTTTTAAAGGTGCTAGATGTTTTCTAAAGTTACATTTTTGATATGTGAACTAGATTAGTCTATCAGTTCTGGAGCAGAAATACTCATGCTTTCAACAGAAAGAAAGAAGAAAGAAAGAACAGCTGTTCTATGTGGAGTAATGTAACTAGAAAATATAAGAACATGGGACTAGAATACCATTTAGTTCATCTCTTTATTGCCAGGCAAGGTTGCATATAACTTAGTGTTCTTGATAATGTTCTTAGGCAGAAAGTTTTTATTTTTTTTTTTACTGTTACTTAACCCAATGTAATGTTTCAAATAGCAATAACACAGCAATAACATAAACAACAGCAATATAGTCAACCAATACACACTGCTTATCTGTGGAGCTCAAAGTGCTTCATAGGTATATATATTCGCAAGCTCTCAAGATTGCTATTGGGTGTTCATAATTGTTATCCATTTGTGAATGAAGGATCTTGGAGGCACAAGACTAGTTGACTTGCCTGTGGCAGAGATTGTTTGAGGTTCACCAATAATCCTTTTATTTTTTTTTTCCATTGCATTGGGCACGCAGCTAGGCTTCACCTCCCAAACTCCTTTGGGTTAGGTATGGCTCTGTGCCCATTTCTGGTCAGTGGACTGTTAGCAGAAGTGCTGTGTGCCATCTCCAGGTCCAGGCTTTGAGGAGCACATTGCCCCTCCACACTTTCTTATCTTTCTGTTGACCGGGTACAGACAATGGTGAGGCCAGTCAGGAATGGCAGAACCACGGGATAGAAAGAGCTTAGACCGTGAATCACACACAGAGGAGAACTGCCTGCTGACCAGGGGTTTCTGTCTCAGACTATTATGTGAATGAGAAGTAGACCCTGGTGGGATGGAGGAATTATGTACTTTGGGGTCTCTTTGTTACCTCAGTGTAACCTATCTTGATTAATTATACTGTTCCAGATTGTTTAGAAAGTCAGCAATAACACTTCAGTCTTCTGGAGTAGAATTAAAATCAAGCATATGATTTACCAGAACACACTGCTTAGTGCTTTGACAATAAGTCAAGATTTTAAAAGAACTCCAGTCATAGTTCTGCATTTACAATCAGTGATAGGCACAAATTTGCAGAATCACAAAGTGGCTAAAGACCAAAAATGTTTTTGTCTATACCATTTAGGCAATTGATTTTGTAATTTGCATCATGAAGTAATCTGCTCAGCAAAAATGGAAGGCTGTCGTTTAAAATGCACTTTTCCATGAGAGTTCCACAGATACTCTCAGAGTTCCTTTAATCCTGCCCATCTTTTCCCCTCAGGCATATTAAAATACAAGTATTTCTTAAGCCCACAAAATAAGAAGAGTTTGATTAAAGGCATCCATCTGCTGTGTCAGTTCTGAAAACTGCAAGTTTCTTTGTTGACAGGAAGTACTGATAACAGAACCTATAAACTCTTTGCTTGTGGATTCTTTTCTGTATCTCCCCAGTTTCGGTTCTAGGGTGCTTCTCATCTTACATTGCCATTACTCATTGACTAATATTTATTTATCTGGAAAAATTGATGTCAGAATTATTTTTACATATGCATTTAATTCATTTAATGAATTTTAGTTTCCTTGGATCTGAAATTTGATTGTCAGTGATCAGGGCATATTGATAAACTGTTGAACTCCTATGGATTGAATTTGCTCAGAAACACCTATAAGAATGAATTATTTATGTTTACTGTATCCTCCCACTTTGAGGTAAAACTGCAGTGTAACACACTTAAACAGTTCAATTGCTTTCTATTTTTTCAATTGCATACTTTCTTAATTTAGGTCTCCAACATGTGGTCTACTTGAGGCAAAACTAACATAAGATTCTTGTATAAAGCACTCATTATAAGATTTGTGGAATAGTAAACATAGTCTAGATACTGGACTACATTTATGTTATTTTGGTAAGCTTGAATTCATTTATCATGAGGGCTCAAGCAGTAAAAAATTCTATCTTTTCCTGCTCAATTGCACTTACAGAAATTAATGTTAAACAGGATACATTAACAATCACTCTGAATTACTGAAATGCTATAATTTAATGGATATTAACTGTCACAATATGAAAAACCATTCACTCATCTGTATGTTGCCTGCAGCCTTGAATTTAAGGAATATTACCTATACTGGCCTTGAAGTAGATCTCAATATTCATTATCTAAAGAGAAGGGCATAAATTATACTTTGTCATTTAGTAAGCATTAGCCTAAAAGATAATAGAATAACCAATTTCTCCTGCACAAAAAATTCTTGCCACTATTGTGATAAAAGAGGTTGAACTAGGTCAGTAGTAGCCCTTTTTACATTACTCACGAACACTAGAAGGATTAAAAATTTATGAATTACCTCCTAGAAATAATGATCTGGTACAGAAATGTAATAAAATACCCACTCTCCTGTGTCTTCTCAAGCTGCTCCTTGCCATTTTATTTTGTGATTGTATTAGCATGACAACTTTCTGAAGCTCTAGAAACTGTCTTTTGGCAAAGATGAAAATTTATAAAGATTTGTAACGATTTCTTACTGAAGATCCAGAGGCAGATGGTGTAAAAAGGTAATGTTAAAATGTGAACCAAATAGAATTTCATTTTATATGTTCTGTATATTTGTAATTTTATTTTATTTATATCACTGATAAGTATAAGCAAAAAAAATTGAAAGAAAAAGATATGGCATTAAAAATATCGTACAACATAAATGTCTTTAGGGTGAAATTATGTGAAAAACACAGTAGAGTTATTTTTATATGAAATCTTCCAGCAATAAAAACTGTCAAAATTTCTTCTTAAAAGAGCTATCTAGTTTTGAAAAGTTACTTGTTAATGTTTCTTTAAGCTTTCAGACACGTCTAAGTCTTTGTTTATGTTTTTTTAAGAGCATCTTAAAGGCCATGTATTCGTGTAACGTTTAATCCTAGAAAACAATCTAAGTGGGACTGTTTGGTCATAGATGTAACTTAGTTTTAAGGGATGTTAGGAAGAAATTGGGGCTTTTTATTTGTAAATGTTTAAAAATTATGTATTTCCCAAGTATCGATGACTTAATGGATGCTTTCATATGGAAAGGTTTTTGTTTTCTTATTTAGTGACCTCTTTCCTATCTTTGTTTTTCATTGATGGCCTTTCGTTCTTCAATAATGGAACACATGGGAACATACTTTCTATTTATCTGTTTTTAAGCTAAATTGCCTTCTGGTTTAGTGAAGGTAATGGAAATATTATTATTCAGGTGAAACATGACCGTATAAGCATTTTCTGTTTTCTATAGATTCTTGCATTTGAAATGATCTACTGAAAACTGAAGCTTAGGAGAAAAAAATGCCCATCCATAGTTTAGAGTAGACTAACAGAATATATATAAATAAACTTCCTAGACTCTTTAGTTAGTGAGTCCCTGAGTATTGAGGTATATCATCTGTAGAAAGCAGCTAAGAGATCTTTTGAAAAGTATATCGCACCAAGGAAACAGAATCTTGCAGCTTGTAATTGTTAGAAATATGTCAGTTGAATTAATCTGACAGGTAATTTTAATGTCATATTTTGCTGTGCCTTTTCAGAATGAGCAAGAAGTCTTTTCTTCCTCTCAAAGAAGTCTGATGACTTTTAAAGTTTTAATAGCATAAATCTTTTCTGATGTGAGAAGAAAGGTCTTTTTAAAATGTATCATTGACCATAAAAAAGGAACAGTCTTTTGGATTTTGTCCTAAACTGGAGACTAGTAGTGCAAAATAGGTTTCAGAGGCAAAGCCAGTGAATTTATGTCATTCTTAAGTCTGGTGGAGGGTCAACATATTAACATTGTAAAACAAAAGAGAACTGACCTTTTATGAAAATATGAGTTAGGCCTTGTCTTTGTCCATTAGGGCTGCTATAACAAAATACCTTAGACTATTATAAACAGCATGGATTTATAGCTTACAGTTCTGGAGGCTGGAACCAAGATCATGGTGCCAGCGATTCAGTGCCTGATGAGGGCTCTCTGCCTTACAGATGGTACCTTCTTGCTGTGTCCTTGTATGGCAGGAGGGACAGTCTCCCAAAAGCCTCTTTTTTAAAGGCACTAATCCCATTTGTGAAGGCGGAGCCCTCATGACTGAATCACCGCCCAGACGCCCACCCTCCCAACACCACTGCCCTGGGGATTAAGTTTCAACATAAGAATGTTGAGGGGGACACAAACTTTCAGACCCTAGCAGGCCCACATCCATTAGACCTACTGGGACTGAGCGAGCAAAGCAAACTGCCAACTGTGTGATCTCATGGCATAGCCTTGGCAGCTGCCTTTCTATTGCCTTCTGCTTTGGGGTCATCTGTTCCCCAAGATGCAGATGAGGAGAAAATGGGATTTTAAAAGCCAAGGGGAAAACATCTAGCTTTTCTTTCTCTTCTACCCAGTTTTTGAATCCAGTTGTATTGAAAACCATCACCATCAGATGTATGGTGCACTAAAATATTTTACTTTAGTTTTAAACCAAAAAAATAACAAACCTTTGAGGACTCAGTAGCATTTCTTCCAATACATATTTAGCCAGTTCAGTTTATTTTTCACATCCATGGTAGGTTTATTAAAAATCATTGTGATTCTCTGAAAAAGTATTTACAGGAGTATGGAAAATAATAGAAGCCAATGTTTACACCATTAACACATTAGGCAGTTCCACTTTGTGTAGACAAAGCAATCTTGGGCCTGTAGTTCCAGGATAAGAACACTGATAAACTATGTCAGAACTCTGCCGTGATGACCAAAGCACCATGTTTTTGGTATTTTGATCTTTAATGTATTCCCTGATATAGAAGTATTAACACTTTACATAGGCTGTCCACATGTGTTATCTCTTTTAACTCAATCCAGGACAGGGCAGGGATGTTTATCCTTGTTTTATTTAGGGGGAAACGAGATCAATGTATGAAATGACAGAGCCTGTCTCCATAGAGGTGGAGCCAGCACTTACCACCACTGTATCCATCCCACAAGATTGCTTTGCCTTACTATCCATGGACTCATCTGGGATCTCAGCCCATTGGCTTCCAAGGAATCACTTTGGAAAACCCACAAACAAATGCTAATATACCGAGGGTGGTCTAGAGGGCCATTCCTAGGTATTATGCATTTTACCTGATCTACTCCACTAGTGGTTTTCATGGTGGATGTTTCACCAAAGTAGGAAAGATAGTTTTGTGCTAGCAAGGTAATGAAACTGGGCTGTGAAGCAAGAAAGGAGAAATACATAAAAATTCTGGTGTCCATAAAATTTTATTAGATGGCATAAGAACTTAGGGAACTATTTTTGAAAGAAACTCCTGATTGACCTAAGTCTTAATTTTGTGACCGGAGCTTGCCTTGCCTTGAAGCTGGCCACAGGCTTCCTTGTCTCCTCCCCTTAAGTGCTAAGTAGCTCAGCACATTCACTCCCACAGGATTGCACTTGGGAACGTCTGTTTCTGGCTTCCCCTCCTCTGCAGGTGAGGCATGGTGAGGTCACAGTGCTTCCGCTGAAGTAGAGTCAACTCTGAATATCTTAGCACCTGATGATCCGATCTGTGGAATGTCTGGGATTTTAACTTTTTTTCCTGTTCTTACTATTTCTCTGCTCATTAAAATTTCCATCAGGTAACTAGGAATTGGGAAGGGAAGTTGGGAAACTAGCAATATAAAGCAGTATACAGTAAGCTCCAGACAAATGGTACTGACATCCAGGGCTGAGTGTCCGGCTGAAGAGCACTCAGAGAACCCATTATAGAGGCAGGAACAGAACTGGGCCTTGGGGAGTGGGTGGGGTTAGGGTAGTCTGAGAGGAGACGAGGCCAAGTCCAATTCTTTTTCTTTGTGTTTTTGTTTCAGAGAAAATCATATAGATTCTCTTTGGGGTGATATTCTTGAGCAATATTTCTCGGAAAGAATGTTTTTCCTTTTTCCTTATTTGCCATGCATGATATGTTAAAGCAGTATCTCACCGACAGCTTTATGACACCCAACATCTGAGAATTCTAAATCAGAAAGTCAAGGCACTACCTGAAGGCTGGCACCTTGGGAGAAGTGATTTAACTTCTCTAGATTTGCTTTCTCATCTGAAAAAAATAGGGTTAAAAATACCTCCCAGGCTTGTAGAAATTGAGAAATTTGTCCACCTTGAGAAAACGTGGGCAAATTAACTAGCATAGTGCCTTACACATAGTAAGGGCTCAGTCAATAACAAGGTTCTCTTCCCTCTTCGTAGGCCATAGATGATAGATTTGTTTTGTGAGTAGGGGATAACCAGCATGATCCTGGCAGCATGCAGAGAATGTGGTAACTCTGCCGAAATGCTTGTCCATGGAATTTGGGTCAGTCTTCTCCGAAACCCAAGCCTGACCTTTCACTGGTGGCCGCCCAAAGACCCTCATCCCCGTCTGGGAGATGGATGGTGCCACCACAGTTCACATTTCCCGAACATTGCCACACACAACCTTCAAGATCCCTTGAATATATGCTAGCTGTCGAGAGGATTAAAGGACAATAGAGTTTAGGATTGAAAAGTGCTGAGTCCAGGCATATATGTTAAAAAGTGAGGACATTTGTTAGCCAAGGACAAGTGCATATTGCTGTAAGTTTCCCAGTGAGCCGGTCCAGCACAGAGCTACAGCAATTTTTCTTACATGTATTTTCCTGAGTGGCCTTCTCAGAGCCTATAGTAGTGCAATCAGATGGGGCAGACACTGATTAAACCTGCTCTCTACTAGCACACAGAGAGGGAAAAATGGCTTTCTGTGTTCTTAATTAATTAAAACATTTTACTGAGAAAGTGGCCACTTTGACGGGGGGAATCTGAATATGGAGCTTGTTCTAAGCCTAGAAATCAAAGAAAGGTGGAGGTTGCATTATCACAGGACCCCTAGCAAGGAAAATAACATTCCTTTAAAAGCTGAATGTGATTTCAGAGTGCAGTAGGTACACACCTCTAAGTCCCATGTCCTTATGCTCCAGGGTTTCTGTTGAATTAATAACAAAAACAGTAACAACAAATGACAAAGTATTTCTAGTCAGAGAAACAGATCCAAGGCGAAAACAAACAAACCAATGAAATTCCCCCCCACCCTGCAACTGCCTGTTTTAACATCTGCCATTAACACTGGGAGGGAGGAAGTTCTGAGGCTCTGAGGATTGGCTTCAGCTGGGTAACCCGGCTCCTGCAGAGCAGGGGCGCCATCTTGCAGGTTTGCCACTCAGCGACAGTGGAAGGGGATTCATGTTGACGAAGGCGTTTCTTTTTCGAGAGACAAGGTTAGGGTTGGTGTTGGGGACAGGAAAGAAAAAGTCTTAGAGGTAAGAAAATGATGTTATTTGTCACTACCCTCTTTCCCTCTTTTTTCACTTTGTCATTAAATAGTAAAAAAAAGGGCTGGCCTTTTGAAATGTTTGAAAAGAGCCTGTCAGTGTTTTAGGCAGCTGACTAAACTCTTGCTCAGCGTAGCCTTTGGACTAGAAAGTTGGATAGTCACCTGGCGAAAGGGAAATTAGAGGTAGTTTTAACTATATGGAGAAAAAATTTGATACAGTACTTTACTGATACTCCATGATGATGCTATATACAGACTCCACTTTGGTGGGCACCTGAACCTTTGTAAGAAGGTGATTCTTAAGACACCTCAGAAAAGGATACCCTAATTAGAGTGGAGGATTTGAAAGGTGGTCAAAGAAAGAATTTTCTTTAGGGAGTGTTTTTTGCCTACCCCGAAGCCACCCGAGTAAACTTTGTCCCTGAGGTTCATTATATTTCTGAAAGTAATCATTAATTGATGTGACGAATCCTGTAACCCCTCCAGCCTTCTCTACCATATCCAAAGCCTGAAGTTTGGTTTGGTTTGATTTGGTTTGGTTTTCAGTGTGAATAACTGAGTGTCAAGTTATCTGTGTATAATCTAGGTCAAATCTTAACTTAAATATCTTTTCTGTTGAACAACTTTTTCAATGGAAAATTTAATTTTTTTTTTAAGAAAATCTGAAACAAAGGCCAGGCATGTTGGCTCACACCTGTAATCCCAGCACTTTGGGAGGCTGAGGTGGGAGGATCACATGAGGCCAGGAGTTCAACCAGCCTGGGCAACCATAGCAATACCCCGTCTCTACAAAAAACAAAAAATAGCCAGGCATAGTGGCACACACCTGCAGGCTACTCGGGAGGCTAAGGCAGCATCACTTGAGCCTAGGAGTTCAAGGCTGCAGTGAACTATGATGACAGCACTGCACTCCAGTCTGGGCAACAGAGTGGAGACCCTGTCTCAAAAAAGAAAAAAATAATCTGAAATAAAATTTTTCAGGGTTTTCCGATTATTTGTGATAATTGAACTTATACTGAGATATCCCCAAATGCCAAGCTGGCTGAGAAGATGTGGCATGTATATTGAAAGTCAGAATGAATTTAAAGCATGAAGTGACATTGCTGACAATATTGTAGATATACCTGGGTATTGCAGAATCAAAAGATGAAATCATTACCACCGTGCTTTTTAGCCTGGGGCTCGTGGATGGCCTTTAGAAATTCTGTGAATGGCCTGGTATTGAAAACAAGATTTTGAGTGTCTGTGCTTTTGTCATAGGAGAGGATTCATAGCTTTCATCAGGTTCTCAATAAAAGGGTCCATGTCTCCCCAAAAGGTTAAGAACCACAAACATTTGAATATTCTCAGTACATTGGACTAAATTTTAAAAATATTTGTAAAAAGTAACTTCTTTGCATCCATCTCTTCTCTTTCCACACTGAAAGGCTTAGAATATTAGATATTATAAGATATACAACTTATTATTATTTTTTTTCTAGGGGAATTCTTTGTAAGGATATACAACTTAATGCTTTATTTAGAACCTTAACTCCCAATGGAATGGTTATAAGAATTATTTCACAAATATAGAAGTTTGACAAAAGAGACACTTTGTCTTAGAGTATGGGATGGCCTTAATAATTCGGAAGAAACATTTCCAAAGAACTGGTGGACTACATGGAGGAAGAGGGTACATTGAATGGCAGCCTTGACGCTGTGGGCAGAAAATGCCACGTTGACACCACTGGGAGGCGCTGTGGCACAGGGAGTGAAAGGAGCGCAGCTCTACCACTGCCTCAGCTACTGAGACCTTGCGCAGGTCACTTAATCTCACTCTGGGTCAATTTCGTCATCTGCAAATTAAAGACATTCTCCTTTCAGTGTGTTTCCATGAGACTAAGATATGATAAACAGAAAAGTGCTTTTTTAAAAAATGTACTGTGCCCGTTAAAATAAATAGGCTGATAAAGATTGATGTATATTAAGTATAAAGAATAAAGCTGCGGTCCCTAAGCCCCGGGATGACCGTCCCTGCTCCCGGCATCGTGGAAAAATCATCTTCCATGAAACTTAGGAAGGGGGGCGGCACAGCAGGAGGTAAGCGACAAGCAAGCGAGGGAAGCTTCATCTGTATTTACAGCCGCTCCCCTCCCCTCCCCTCTCCTCGCATCACCACCTGAGCTCTGCCTCTCCCTCCCTGCCACCCCCCACCTCCTCCCAGCCCTGGTCTGTTGAAAAGTTGTCTTCCATGAAACCGGTCCCTGGTGCCAAAAATGTTGGAGACTGCTGGAGTAAGGTGCAGAGCAGTAGTTACTGCATGATGGGTTTTATGTATGAATTTTTATTCAAACATATATATGTGACTTATGCAAATTAATTAATTTTTTTTTATTTTAGAGACAAGGTCTTGCTCTGTCACCCAGGCTAGAGTGCAGTGGTGTCATCATAGTTCAGTGCAACCTCAAACTCCTGGGCTTAAGCCATCCTCCTGCCTCAGCCTCTGGAGTAGCTGGGACTACAGGTGCACACGCCACCATGTTCAGCTAATTTTTCTAAACATTTTTTTGTGTGTGCATAGAGAGGAAGTCTCACTATGTTGCCCGGGCTGGTCTTCAACTCCTGGCCTCAAGCGATCCTCTCACCTCAGCCTCCTGAAGTGCTGAAATTACATACATGAGCCACTGTGCCCAGTTTATGCAATGTTTTTTTGCAAGAAAGATAAACACAGAGCCGTGGTTATCTTGAGGGAATAGAACTAGGACAGGGGCGAGAGGCTTCTAGTTTTCATTTCATTATTTCTATAAAAAGTATTAACAGGGGCTGGGCTTGGTGACTTGAGCCTGTAGTCCAAGCTACTTGGCAACCTGAGGCAGGAGGATCACTTGAGCCCAGGAGCTCCAAGCTGCAGTGAACCATGATAGTTCATTCCAGCCAGGGTGAAATAACAAGACCCTGTCTCTAAAATGAAAAAAAAAAAAAAGAAAGAAAGAAAGAAAGAAAGAAAGAAAGAAAAGAAAACAAAATAAAAATAAAATTTTTTAAATTAAAATGAAAGATCTTGGGAAAAGGGTGCTAGTTGCTAGGTGGAATTACTATTAATGAAGAATAATCATGGCTGATTTAAAGCCTGATCACAGAAAGGAGAGTGTTTTCAAGAAGATGCTGCCCGAGGACAAGGAATTATCCCAGATTCACTTCTGTGAGTCCCTTAAATAGAACAAGCTCAGTGAATTTTCCTCTCCTAAGAAATCTATGTCCCTGGCATTATGTCACTGTGAGACCGTGCTGCTGGATTTACTTGAGGTAGCTGCCTAATGCCTGCACCACTGGAGAGCATCACTCCAGCAATTGTCCCCTCTCCCAATTTTTTCCCCTTTCTCCTGGATCATTCTCTCATCAGATACAAGCCTTCCCTAATTTCTGCCATTGTCAGAAAACCCTCCATGGAGCCCACATTCTTTTCTGAGTGCTGCCGCATTCCTCTGCCTCCTTTACTGGTTTCTCTGCGGAGGAATCTGCACTGTACTTGCCCTCTCCCGGTCCTCTCCTCATTCTCTCTTCCAAATTTTTTTCCCCCAAGCCAAACTGTATCCATCTTTATTAAAGATACTTTTCATAAACAATCATGCTATTTCAGGCGGGACACGGACAGACAATTGTTAACGGTGTACAACAATTTTCAAACTCCCTTCTGCAATGGACTACCAAAATCAGAAAGCCACTGTAAAACCTAATGAAGCCTTCATCTGATGCTGTGAACAGGAAAACTTTAGAGTGAGGGTTGGCATTTCACATTTAGCATGTTGTTTATCAACTTCTCACGAGCTGACCCTGGCTTTCGGGAAATAAAATGAAAATGGCAGAATTTATCTGATCTACAATCGAGACACAGAACCGCTGCTCTTTTGAGGGATGCCATCTTGGTGGCATCACTGGAAAGATGAGATTACTTGACACACTAGCAACCAATTATTGGGGGCCAGGTCCCGAGAGGGTCTGGGTTTAAGGCAGTTAAGACTATGCTGAAGGCAGAGAGGGAGAAGAGAACAGAAAAACAGGTTTTAGTTTTTCCGGACCACAGGCATTTGTGCCAAGGTGGCTATGTGTCAGCGTGAAGGAATCCCTCCTGCTGAGAGCCAAGAGGAAGTCTCTCAAAACTAGAAGGGAAGGTGTTTTCCTAACATCAATCTAGCTTTGGAGACATCCTGTTAGTGACACATGCCCCATCCTCCCAAAACAACAGTGAAGCCTTCTCTGCGCTAACAACATAGCTTAAAAAAAAAAGTAAAACAAAATTCTGCATTTTTCTAAAACTTGATTAAAAAAATAGTGTTTCAGACTATACAGTCACCAGAAGGGCACAGTTATCAAAAATGCACACACTTCACTTGGCATCTCCAGCGCCTTCTGCTTTCTGCGCCTGGTCTGTTTTGGCATCTCCATTTTCTGCGGGGTTATTCCCCTCCTTGCCAGCGTCAGGTTTGCCCTTTTCCCCTTTGGGTACCTTCTTTCCCTTCTTTGCAGGGGCCTTTTTAGGCTTGGGCTCTGGCTTTGGAGGAGCAGGCAACATTAGCAGACGACATTACAGATCTTCTCTGTGGTTTGTCCTTCGCCTGGGCTTTATCTCCTTTAGCATCCCCTTCTGCCTTTCTCTTAGGCACGGTGACCACTGGCAGCGGGATGTAGGCGCTGGAGGCTGGAATGCAGCAGCGGCATGTGGGCTTTGGGTGGTCCTGGGGTCGTTCTCGCCTCTTCTTCATACTGCTCCTTTTTTTGGTTTGTTTTTCAATGATCAGTTTTAAACTATTAGCTCATTAAATATGAAATGTCTGATTTCAAATCAAAAGTGTAGTTTATTATATCCCAAACAAGAAGCAGTACAGCTAATCAAAGTATGTGCCTAAACTATTGACACAGTTTTGCCATTTTACTGGTAGTTTGCATATGCCAAGCAGCGAAGAAGCCTGGAGAGCAAGTGGCAGTGAAATTGCGAAAGGCATTTTTCATAGCTTGTTGAGAATTGAATATTTTTCCTTGCAAGAAGTGGTCCAAAGCCTGGAAGAAGTGACAGTCAGTTGGTGTGAGGTCTGGTGAATATGGTGGATGACAGAGAGTTTCCAAGTCCAGCCTCTGTAGTATGAGCAGCTTTGTTTGTGGGACGTGTGGTCAAACAACGTCTTGCAAGAGGATTGGCCTGTTGCTATTGGCCAATGTTGGCTGCTTAATCTCAAGCATCCTCATCATTTCATCTAATTGGTTGCAGTAGACATCTGCTGTAATCGATTGACCAGGTTTCATGAAGCTGTAGTGGATAATACCAGCACTGGACCACCAGCAGACACCATTAGCTTTTTTGATGAATATTCAGTTTTGGACACTGTTTTGGCACTTCTTCTTTATCCAACCATTGTGCTGAACACTTGCAGTTGTCAGAAAGAATCCATTTTTCATCACACGTAACAGTACAGTGTAGAAATGGTTTGCCTTTATGTCATGACAGCAAAGAAAGGCAAGTTTCGATATGATTTCTCTACTGATGCTTGTTTAATTCATGCAGAACCTGTCTATCCATCTTCTTTACCTTGCCCATTTGTTTCAAATGGTCCAATATTGTTGGAATAGTAACGTCAAACCTTGTTGCTAATCCACGAGTAGGTTGAGATGGATTTGCTTCCACTGTAGCTTTCAGCTCATCATTATCCACCTTGGTTTCAGGTCTCCCACGTGGCTCATTTTCAAGATTAAAATCACCAGAACAGAACTTCTCAAACCATTGCGTTCATTAGCCACATCCGTCCCAAAGGATGATATTTTGGTTGATATTTTGAGCTATCTGTGCTTTGTTGGTTCCACAATGGAACTCATATTCGAAAATAACACAAAATTATTTTTAATTTTTATTTTTTAGTGGAGATGGGGTCTCACTCTTGCTCAGGCTAGTCTCGAACTCCTGAGCTCAAACGATCCACCCGCCTTGCCCTCCCAGAGTAATAGCACAAATTTTTGACTTATCCATGGTTTCACAAAAATTGCTCTAACAAAATCTGAAAGATAACCACAAGCCAAAACATGTGTTTGAAAGACTGAGAATATTACCTTCACAATAAACATAAAACAAGAGTGTCAAAGTGAAATGTCGGAGATATCAGCTGTCAAACTTAGTACTTATGGAAATCAGACATTTCATGCTGAATAACCTAAATAATATAAAAGTAGAGAGAATAGTATAATGAACCTGCAGATACTCCTTATGCAGCTTTAACTATTATCGGTCATGGCCAGTTTTACTTCATCTATATCGTTATTCACTTCTCCTTTTTTCTTTCTTTCTTTCTTTCTTTTTTTTAAAGACAGAGTCTCACTCTGCCACCCAGACGGGAGTGCTGTGGCACGATTATAGCTACTTGCATCCTTGAACTCCTGGCCTCAACTGATCCTCCCACCTCGGCCTCCCACAGTACTAGGATTACCGGTGTGAGCCAACATGCCTGGCCTCCTTTCCCATATTTTGAAGCAAATTTCATATGCCATATCATTTCATCTGTAAATGTTTCAGTGTGTGTGTTACTAAAAGATAAGGACCCTTTTGCCATAACCAATAGCTTGAAAGTTAATGATTTCTTAATATTATTAAATATATGGTGTTGAAATTTCTAATTGTCTCAAATATGTTGTAACTTTTTTTTCAGTCTGAGACAGAATTCAAATAAGGTCCATTTGTTGCATTTGTTTCCTCTCTCCTCACTCCTCCTCTCTTTCCCCCACTTGTAATTTGTTTATTGAAGGAACCATGATGTTTGTCCTTCAGAGTTTTTCAGTCTAAATATTGCTGCTTACATCCCTGGGGTGTAATTTAACATGTTTCTGTCCTCCGTATTTCCTAAAAATTGGTAGTTAAATCTAGAAGTTTGATCCGTTACGGGATCAGTTACTTACCACTTCCGGGGTAATGGTATGTTCTTCCATCAGGAGGCTTAGAGAGTCTGTTTCTCTTTTTGAGATTCTAATATTAATAGCTGTTGATTACTGCTTAGGTGCATTGATTCATTAGGGGCTCTTCAATGATGAAATTCTAATTTATCATTTCTTTTTCATGTATTAGCTGGAATACATTTTAAAAGAGAAATGTATTCTCATATGCCATTTGGGTACCCAGTGGTACCATCTGTACAGGAAAGGCAGAATAAATTCCTTCCTTTATTTACTAGTCTCAAAATAATGAATTATTATCCTAGCATCCCCCAATTTGATTTTGGGTTCTTTTTTTGTGACTTTTCCCCCCAAGTATCATTATGCACTTATGTATTTAAACATATTAGGTGTGTTTCAATCCATTTCAGTTGTCCATATTGGTGCTCAGATTTTTCCCATTCCCATTCTCTCCCTCTCTCTCTTTTTTTTTTTTTTTTGAGATAGGGTCTCACTGTGTTGCTCAGGCTGGAGTGTAGTGGCACTATCATAGCTCACTGCAGCCTCAAACTCCTGGGCTCAAACAATCCTCCTGCCTCAGCCTCCTGAGTAGCTGGGACCACAGGCACACACCAACACACCAAGCTAATTTTTCTATTTTTTGTAGAGATGGGGTTTCATTCTTGTTCAGGCTGGTCTCAAACTCCTGAGCTCAAGCAATCCCACCTCCTTAGCCTTCCAGAGTGGTAGGAGTACAGGTGTGAGCCACTACACCTGGAGCCCCATTCTCCCTTAAATTCACTCTGGTAACCCCCCCCCCATGCTTGTCAAAGACACCATTGGCCTCCATGTTGCTAAATCCAATTCTGAGTCTTCATTTTTTCATTAAAAAGTTGAGATATAATTCACATACCATGATGTTCACTCTTTTAATATGTACAATTCAGTGGTTTTATAGTTTATTCACAAAATTTGCAGTCAGCATCAGTTTCTAATCTCAGAACATTTCATCACCTCCAAAAGAAACCCCATACCATTAGCACTTACTTCCCATGTCTCCCTCCACCCAACTCCTGATGTCTATCAACCTGCTTCCCATCCCTATGGGTTTGCCTATTCTGGAAGTTTTGTATAAATGGAGTCACACAGTATGTGGTCTTCTGGCTTCTTTTAATTACTAGAACGTTTTCAAGGTTCATCCATTTTGGAGCATGAATCCCGAGTCCTCATCTTGACCTACGAGGAGCATTCGACACGATGGATTTCTTTTCTTTCTTTGACTTCTGGAGCACTCTTTCTCTTATTTTCCTTCTACTTCATTGGCCACACTTCTGAGTCTTCTTAGATGCTTCCTTCTTGTCTTCCTGTCGTCTTAATGTTGGCGAGCCCCAGGGTGAGACATTTCTTCTCTTCTTCATGCTCACTCTGCAGGAAAAGGCTTAAGTCCCCATATGTATGGCATCAACTCCCAAATTTGTATCACTAGCCAGGACTTTCCTCTGAATTCCAGAGCTATCTATTCATCTCCTCTTGGATGTTTAATGTACATTACAAAATCAACATGCCTTTTTTCTTTCCTTCCTCAGATAGGACACCAAGGGCCAGAAAAATGAGGCAAATCGCCAGGGTCATACAGTTAGTGACAGAGTCAGAGCCCAAACTCAGGTTTCCTAATTCTTACTCTTTGGAATATACTACTGTGCTGCCTTCCCAGTAAAGAAGAGAATATTTGGGAAAATTTTCAGTTAAATATTCCAGAGAAATTAATTGCTCAGCTTTCAAAAAGCTCAGTGCTAGGTTCTTTTCTCCCCAGGATTAAATATGTATTTTAATATTACGTCAATGGACAGCTCTCCTGCCATTCACATATCCTTTGCCTCTCTATGACTTAGTGGGTGTGGAACTATGTCAGTCTACACAAAGTTTTCACACCGATGGCTTTTAATGGTAGAATGATATATCCATATATAAAGATATAGGTATATAGATAATTATAGCTAAATGTATAGAACACACATATAATTTGGAATACTTATTCCCACTCAGGATATACAGAGTCTCCAAAGGAGCTCCTTAGACATGGTGAGTAGAAGTTGAATCTAGGGTTTCACTCCAGTGACTGCATTGTAAGCCATTACACTATAGAAGATAAGACTAAAATATATTTTGTATATTTTTAAAAATTTTGTGACCTTTCTAGCAAGGGAGCTTTGACATGATAGTTGTATTACATAAATCAAAATATGATTTAATAAAAATGGCATTTTACAAAACTGTACAACTCTTAGCAGGAACACAGGTGTAAACCTTCACGATGTCGGAGTAGGCAACAGTTTCTTAAAGATGACACCAAAAGCATAAGCAACAAAAGAAAAATAAATAAATTAAACTTTATTAAACAAAAAACTATGTGTATCAAAGGACACCATCAAGAAAGTGAGAGGACAACCCAAGGAAAGTGAGAAAATATTTGCAAATCTTATGTCTGATAAGAATCTAGTATCCAAACTGAATAAAGAACTCCTACCACAGAACAATAAAAAGACAACTCAGTTTAAAAAGGGACAACGGATCTAAATAGACATTTCTCCAGAGTAGCTATACAAATGGCCAGCAAGAACATGAAAAGGTGCTCAACATCGTTAGTCTTTAGGGAAATAAATCAAACCCACAGTGAGATACCACTTCGCACCTACTAGGATGGCTATATATACATATTTTTTTTTTATTAGAGACAGGGTTTTACTCTGTCATCCCAGGGTGGGGTACAGTGGCACAATCATAGCTCACTGTAACCTTGAATTCCTGGGCTCAAGTGATGGTCTGGCTTCAGCCTCTGGAGTAGCTGGGACTACAGTCATGTACCACCATGGCCAACTATTTCTTTTTATTTTTTTGTAGAGATGGGGTCTTGCTTTGTTGCCCAGGTTGGTCTTAAACTTCTAGCCTCAACCGATCCTCCCACCTCGGCCTCCCAAAGTGCTGGGATCACAGACATGAGCCACTGCACTAGGCCAGATAGCTATAATAAAAAAAAAAGAAACACACAAAACAAGTGTGTAAAGATGTGGAGAAAGTAGAGCATTCATACAGTGCTGGTGGGAATGTAAAATGCTGCAGCCACTTTGGAAAATAGTTTAGCAATTCCTCAAAATGTTAAAGTTGCCGTGTAACCCAGAAATTCCATTCTTAGATATATACCTAAGAGAATTGAAAACACACAAGCTGGGGCATGGTGGTGCACAACTGTAGCCCCAGCTACTTGGGAGGCTGAGGCTGGAGGATCTCATGAGCCCAGGAATTCGATGCTGCAGTGAGCTGTGATGATGCCACTGCACTCCAGCCTGAGCAACAGAGTGAGACCCTATCTCAAAAAAAAAAAAAATACATTCACACAAGAACTTGTACATGAACGCTCATAGCAGCCTTATTCATAATAGCCAAAAGGAGAAAGCAACTCACGTGTCCATCAACTGATGAATGGATAAACAAAATATATCCATACAATGGAATATTATTCAGCCATAAAAAGTACTGATACATGCTACAACATGTATGAACCTTGAAAACATTATGCTAAGCTAGTTAGAGAAGCCAGATGGAAAAGGCCACATATTATGTGATTCTATTTATATGAAATATCCAGAATAAGCAAATTCATAGTGACTGAAAGTAGATTAGTGATTGCCAGGGGATGGGTGGAGGGAGGCACTGGGAGTGACTGCTAAGACATATAGGGTTTCTTCTTGGCATGATGGAAATGTTCTGCGGTTAGACAGTGATGATGGTTGTACAATTCTGTGAATATATCGCTGAATTATACATTTCAAAATGGTCAAAATGGTGAATTTTATCTCAATAAAAAATGGCATTTTATAAGCTTTAAGTGATACATATATGTGAGTTATCTTATTTAAATTAAGTTTCTGTGCTCTTTAATGCAAGCAAGCTTTGCTTCTTTTTATATTTTGACAGGGTTTGACTTTTTCTTTTTTTAGAGACAGGGTCTTGCTCTGTTGCCCAGGCTGGAGTACCATAGTGCAATTATAGCTCACTGTAACCTCGAATTCCTGGGCTCAAGCGATCTTCCCACCTTAACTTCCCAAGTAGCTGGGACTACAGGTGTGTGCCACCATGCCCAGCTAATTTTTTTTTTTTTGGTAGACATGGGGTCTTACTATGTTGTCCAGGCTGGTCTTGAACTCCTGGACTCAAGTGATCCTCCTGCCTTGGCCTCCCAAAGTGCTGGGATTATAGGCATGAGCCACCATGCCCATCCAGGGTCTAATTTTGAAGCAATTCCAGGTTGGCGTTAGGGCATGTGCTTCTTGATTTTTTTGTGGTTGTTGTGTTTCGACTCCTGCCCAGGTAATTTTATAGTCTCAATTTCAGAAGGTAGGGAAGAAACCTGGCCATCACTAAAATTGGGTCTATCTACTATACATTTGGTGAATTTCATTTCAAAATCAAGCTGGAAAAACTAGACTCTTAGAAGTCAGGATTGTGGTTGCCCTTGGTGGGGAGAAGAGGATGATAATAATTTGGGAGGAAACATGAAGGAGGTTTCTACAGTGCTAGGGATATTCTATTTTTGGATCTGGATACTGGTTACACAGGTGTGTTTGATTTGTGAAAATTCACCCAGTGATGCACGTACACAATGTGCCCTGTTGTGTGTGTTTGTTATACTTCAATAACAAGTTCACAATTCAGCTCAACCTCCAGATATGTGTGTATGATATCAACAAACTGGTGTGATTAACTGGGTGCCAGAATTCACTGACTTGACCTGCTGCCTTGGAGACAACAGCAGTGTGGCTGTTCCAAAAGGTTCTGTTTCCGTGGACAGGACTGTGTAGGTGCTCTCAGAGCTCTGCATCAGGGCCGTGTCGTCCTCGCCATCTCCTAACAATTGTTTTCAAGAGCAGGGGCATGGGTTAGCTGTGCCTCCTGTGTACTGGGGCTCTGGAATGTAAGCCCTCTGGATGAGGTGATGAAAAGCACCACCAGGCACGTGTGCCCACTCCCTCACCTGTGTCAGATACCCAGAAGCTACCATGGTGCTTGCACTTTCCGCCTGGACCCTGAAGTGCCACGGTGGGCATCCAGGGCAGACTGATCCAGCTGGCATTCTAGTGGGCTCAGGCCCACGACCCCATATCTAGAATATCTGATGCTAAAGGTATTTCAGCATTAAGATGTTTTTGGATTTTAGAAAGGTGATTCATTGCATACAGTGCATGTTATGTAATATTGCCAGCATGGTCTGGGGCAGCTTCTGTAATGAGATAATGATGAATATTTATACTAAGTGGGACGGAAACTACAAATGGTTTCATGTCAGTTCAGGCCAGAGTGTGCTGCCAAATGAGTTTGTGTCAAACTTCAAAAAATTTTTTTTTGGTTTTCAGAGTTTGGGGATTTTGGAATAGCTCCTGAGAGAACATGGGTCTGTCTCAATTTTGCCACTGAGTAAATGAGTCTCAGTTCCTTCTTGACAGAGGCTTTCCTGGGCAGAGGTGCTGAGTGGGCGGGATAGAGGGGAAAGGTGTACTACGGGGTGGAATTTCACCATCAGCCCAGGGAGGCTGTTCCTCTAGGTCAGTAAATGTAGGTGGACGAGTGCGAGATGATAACCTTGAAGGGACAGTATTGCCTGTGTAGCACAATCCTTTTCTGGATTCTACTCTCCTCTGTGGCACCTGCTAAGCTGCCAATGCTGATTAACATTTCATTGATTTCTGTAGCACATTAGGGCCTTCCTGGAGCATTCAGCCATAGCCAAGTTTATAATGTACAATTTCTGGAGACTAATATTTATCTAAATTAAGTTAATTATAGGGATGATAAAGCTCACTTAGACATGTGTTTTGAAGAGATTAGAGTTGAATTTCCTAAACAAGAACAAGGGAAACCTTTCCTGGAAAATCGATTTGCCAGGATTTGAGCTGATCATTCCTGGGACATAAGTTCACTGTGGGAATGGCTTCTAAATGCCTCTGTTCAGGACCCTCTACTGGGGTTAGAAGGGAGTAAACAGACACATCTCACATCACACTGGGAAGGTATTTCCTGCAACTCCAAACACGAATCTTGGTGTGAACTGTTTAAAAAGCACAGTAAAGAAAGTGACGGTGAGAAGTTGTATATGTGTTTGTGTGAGACAAGATGGTAGCCAAAGGTGGGAGTAATCTGTCAGCTGATTCCAGTTGTCATTGATGATTACATTTTACTGTGTGGCCATTTGTTTGGGTTGTGTGACAACCTCAGAAATCCTCCCCTCTCCCTCCTGCCACTTCCACCATCTCTTGCTCATCAATAAATCTTGTTTTGATTTATTCAATAGATGTTAACTGAATGATTTTTGTGGTGCTGAAGATGCCACAAAGGTGTAGTAGGTTTTACGGAAACAAAACCATTAAGGTCTAGTCTTTGCCTTCTAAAGTTTATAGTCTGGCGAGGTAGACAAATAAATTCAATAGTTGTGTATGTCTAGTGGGATAAATTAAATACCATAGTAGAAGTATACGTACAGTGTTAGGGGGACACAGAGGAAGAGCAACTAAATCACCTCATGTTAGAAGTGGGGCTCAGGGAAGCTTCTTATGGGAAATGATGCTTTTGAATTGACTTTTTCCTAGTTGCTTAAAATTTTTAAACATTTAATAAGATACACAGATTGTAATATAGTTCAATGAATTTTAGCAAATGTGTACACCCATGTAAACACCACCTCCATCAAGATATACATCATTTTCATTGATGCAGAGAGTTCCTCTGAGGTTCTTTCTGGCCAGTACACCAGCCCCATCCACTACCTCAGAGGAAACCAGACAAACTGCCTTTGGACTAGGCATTTACGATCGGAAGAAGGGGAGGATGGGCAGTTCCTTGGAGGGCACAGTGTGCAAAGGCATGGACATGTGAGAAACTGTGGCATGTGTGAGGGATCTGCCACCCTCTGATCTCATACTGCTGGGTTAAGGGCATGTCTTCTCCGTTGGATGGATGTTTGACAGCAACGAAGCTAGGAGCCAGGCCACCAAGGGGTGGGAAGTCAAGCAACTTGACTTTCATCCTATAAGAAAAAGGGAGGCGTGGAAGGGTTTCGGGCAGGGTACTGGTCTTTGTGGTATGCTAAGACTTGATTTTAAAGAGATTACTCTGGCCCTAGTGTGGTTGGGGGACCGGAAAGGGTTTTAGCGTATAAGCAGAATGACCTGGTAGGAGGCAATTATAGTAATCTAGAAGTGCTAGAGGCCTGAGTCAGTACTGTGGGTGGTGGAAGAGAATGGATGGGAGAGGAGTTAAGGAGATAGACTTTCCAGTACTTGGTTGATTAGGTGGGGTTGAAGGAAAGGGAGAAATTTACACACTAAGGCACCTACAAAGAAGTATACACATGGTATTTTTTTTCCAGTAACACCAGAGTTTGTGTCCCCATATTTCAAGATATTGCTTATTCAAAGTTACCAGCTAGTGAGTGAACACTAGAACTCAGATCCCTGGCTCCCAGTCCAGACGGGAAAAGTTTTTTCTAATTTGTTTCTAAGGCTTGTTAAATGTCTCAGAAATGGGCCAGCTGTTATGCTTGAACAAATCAGTCTTGGGCTCCTTTCCTCACAGAGTGATTGGTCTATTTGGTCTATGATTTTTTAAAATAACAGCTCTAGTAAGATATGGTTCGCATACCATGAGCTTCACACATTTAAAGTTTAGAATTCGATGGTTTTTAATATATTCACAGATTGTGCAACCATCACCACAATCAATGTTAGAATATTTTCATCACCCAAAAAGAAACCCCATACCTATTAGCAGTCACTTTCTAATTCCTTCCTCACCCCCAGTTCTAGGCAACCACTAATCTACTTTCTATAGGTTTGTCTACTCTGGAACTTTCATATAGTTGGAATCATGCAACTTGCAGTCTTTTGTCAATGGCTTCTTTTACTTATCGTAGTCTTTTCAAGGTTCGTCCATGTCGTAGCATGTTTTAGGACTTTATTTCTTTTTATTGCTGAGTAATTATCCATTGTATGGCTATACCAAATTTTGTTTATCATTTCATCAGGTGTTGGACCTTTTTCATCAGGTGTTGCCACTTTTTGGCTGTTACGAATAATGCTGCTCTGAACATCTACATACAAGTCAATCTGTGATTTTAAATAAGAATGGCTACCTTGTGGGGTTGTTGCAAGAGTAAAGTAAGAGGATGCACCAAACACAGTGCTTGGGACACAAGGGCAAAGTAAATGTTGATTCCATGTGACAAGGGTGGTGAGAATGATGACAAAAGTCTCTTTTAGGAGGTAGAGGTGACTGTGGATGGTTTCCAAACATTTCTTTTTCTTCTTTTGTCCTACTTCGTGATTTCACTTCCATCTTTCTCTTTACAGTTTCTCCTCCTTTTTTTTTTCTATATCCTTTTCTTTTTCCTCCCCAAGTCATATAACATGATCAGTGATTGCCTTATGTATTGCTTAGCACCTATTAGCCTGAGGATAGGGCCTTTGTTATTCTTTGAGAATGAATGTGACTAAACCTTAGGTGCAAGTAGGGCAATGTACAGGAAATTATTGCTAGAAAAAGTCTCTGAGGATTGCTCTGGACTATAGAGGCCCTATTTAGGTGGCAAGACTTAAAGTGACATTTTATGCCATAATTATCCAAGCTTTACAACTTTTTTTATATGCAAATGCTCAGAGATCTGTTCCTTTAATCAAAGGAACGCTTGGGTGTTTTCCATACTTTTATGTGAGATAATTATTTTTCATAGGCATTTATCTTAATATTTATAGTATTATCCTAATATAAAGAAATTATTAAATTCTTATTATTAATAATTTAATATTAAATTCATTAATATTAAATACATTTTTATTTTTGAGACAGAGTCTCACTCTGTCACCCAGGCTAGAGTGCCATGGCATCAGCCTAGCTTACAGAACCTCCAACTTCTGGGTTCAAGCAATCCTCCTGCCTCAGCCTCCCAAGTAGCTAGGACTACAGGTGCTCGCCACCGCGCTAGGCTAATTTTTCTATTTTTAGTAGAGACGGGGTCTTGCTCTTGCTCAGGCTGGTCTCGAACTCCTGACCTCAAGCAATCCTCCTGCCTTGGCCTCCCAGAGTGCTAGGATTACAGGCGTGAGCCACCACGCCAGGCCTAAATACATTTTTATCAATCTAAAGAGAATGGAAATTAACTGTAGGGACAACTTACATTTTAAAGTTAAAATGGTTAAAACATTTTAGGGCAAAGTGCTATTTTATTGATAGGACATTGTTAAATTCATTCCCCTATGAGATATAGTAATCAGTCCTTTTATGTGAAAAGAGACAAATATCTAATTAAATGATATTGCTTGACATCAAACAATTGATCAAATATTTCAATGAAGGCAGAGTTTTATGTTCAGTGTTGGTGTTGGATGGTGTCAGTATTTGAAATGCCTTTTCATATTAATTCTGTATGTCATTGATCTCTCTCTTTGATCCACACAAAAGAGTAAGAGATGATTCTTTTCTGTAGGGAGGATTCAAAAGCAGAAGCTGAACTGACACTACAGAAGAAATGAAATAAGACTCATTAGGCCTTTTTAGAAGAGTGCTGTTTGCTGCAGTCTCCTCTGACTAAATTGATAGTTTATTTGCTTTTTAAGTATAAAAGGGAAAAACAGTCACCTGAAAGGAACTTCCAATGTCTGTGGAGCAAGGATGGCCTACCTGTGGGAGTTTTTAGTCTAATGTGAACCGGTTGGTTTTATGAACTGCTTCTCCTACTTTTTTCCAAAGGAAACACTATGATATAAATTTATTTTTTAAATTACATAGTTTTCCATACTGTGAAAAGTGAACTTGGATGAGTACCTGCTCTCTGGGCCTCAGTGTTTTTATGCAAAAATTAAGGGAGTATAGATAATGAAAGCACCCCAGAAAGACATGCTGAAAAAACAGTTAAATGCAGCAGCATACTATTTCAAATGAACTAAAAGACATTCAGAAAATGATGAAAGACATGAGAGAGCATCATTTATCAGAATTAGAAAAACTTAGGCCGGGCGCGGTGGCTCACGCCTGTAATCCTAGCACTCTGGGAGGCCGAGGCGGGCGGATCGTTCTGAGCTCAGGAGTTCGAGACCAGCCTGAGCAAGAGCGAGACCCCGTCTCTACCAAAAATAGAAACAAATTAATTGGACAGCTAAAAATATATATAGAAAAAAAAAAAATTAGCCGGGCATGGTGGCGCATGCCTGTAGTCCCAACTACTCGGGAGGCTG
>RJWJ010005802.1:0-66020 GCA_004363605.1 Indri indri
TGGCACAAGGAGGAAAAAGCTGCAGAGGGCAGGAAAGAAGGTCAAAGAGAACAGTAAGATGGTCCAAGGTATGTCAAAGGGAGTCCTCAAAGGAAGGGAGACAGAGAATGGGGCAGAGGGAACATTGGGAATTTTCTACATCTGATCAAAGACATTAATGTCCAGATTCAAGAAGTCCCCAAATTCCTAGCAATGTCATAATGAAACTACAGACATCCAAAGGCCAAGAGAAGGTCTTAAAGGCAGCCAGAGAGAAAAGTCAGATTGCCACAGAGCAAGAGGTAGACTCACAGCTGATCTCCCCCAAGCAACAATGAAGCCAGACTAGAGGAGCTTCCACAGACAGCCAGGGACCCAGATTCTTCCCCTCCCCACACATCTCAACACTGACCCTGGAACAGGGGCATGTTGTGAAAGACTGAGCCATCTAAGAGGTCCATCCACAGATCTGGGGACACTAGCATCACCTAACAGGACCGGTTTTAATTATTGCAAGGAACTAGGCCAGAGCTGGCTTTTGTCCCTACTGGCCCAGGGTGAGGCTCCTGAGTATAGCCAAGTCAGTCACAGAAGTGCCTTCTTGTCCTCTGCACTACCATGACCCCAAGGCAGAGAGAGGAACAAGGTGAGGAAGTGGAGCTTGGGAGGAGGAAGCCCAGACACAGGGAGAAGCAGCCCAGACAGCAGCGGGCCCAGAACAGACCCCAGGCTCCAGCCCACCAGGCTGCCCCCATCCAGGTCCTGCTTTTAGATTTCTGGAAGATTTGTTCCTCCTTATTCCATGTGTAGTCTCAAAGCACACATCATGGTCGTGCAGGCATTTGGGGGATTCGCACACAGTGTGGCTGCACATCCTTTGTAGCGAATGCGTTGGGAAGGCTAATGGTGCCATTGCGGAGCATCTGTTTTCCTTGAGGTGCTTAACGTTGTGCAAAAAGTATGAGCCACCCCGTGGTACAGATATTCTGGTGAACTCTGACAATAGCTAGATTGCACAAAGGAGGGGGTGCATTTTATACCTAGTTAATGTCCACCAAAATGATTACAATGATCATTGATTTAGTTACGATTTTTCCTTTTATTTTTTGAAAAAGCCAGGATCTCCTACCTTGGGTACGGATTTAATGTTGATTTTATTTTTATATTAAAAGGAGAAAAACTGTGTTCAAAATTTAAAGATCCCTCTAAATAATAATCCAGTAACAGTCAACAACGTAATTGTAAAGTAACTTTTATGGGCTGAATTCTGTCCCTGAAAAACTCATGTTGAAGTTCTAGCCCCCAGTACCTCAAAATGTGACTATATTTGGAGACAGGGCCTTTAAAGAGGTAATTAAGATAAAATGAGTTTGTAAGGGTGGGCCCTAATTCTATGTGACAGGTATCCTTAGAGGAGATTAGGACACAGACACACACAGATGGAGGGGTGACTGTGTGAAGAGAGAGGGATAAGGCGGCCATCTGCAAGCCAAGGAGAGAGGCCTCAGGAGAAACCAAACCTGCCGATACCTTCATCTTGGACTTCAGACTCCAGAACTATGAGAAAATAAATTTCTGTTGCTCCTCACCCAATCTGTGGTATTTGTTATGACAGCTCAAACAAATTCACACAGTAACTACCTTTAACATGAGAAGAAAGGCCAGGTGCAGCGGCTCACGCCTGTAATCCTGGCACTCTGGGAGGCCAAGGCGGGAGGCGGGAGGATCGCTTGAGGTCAGGAGTTCGAGACCAGCCTGAGCAAGAGTGAGACCCCCATCTCTATTTAACAAAATAAAAATAAAATAAAATGAGAAGAAAAATGTGACATTGTATTAGTTATTATGCAAGTTATCTTTTTCTTTAATGTTCCATCTTTAATTTGTAGTCACTATTATTAATAAAAAATGAACAAAACTTCCCTATGGCATCTATCGTAAATCATCTCAACAAGAGAAATATTCATATCTTTTTATTTTGGTATCACAGGACAGAGATTTGTTTATTTTCCTCATTTTAATTCAGCCTCAGCCAGGGGCAGTGGCAGCACCTGGAGTCCCAGCTACTCGGGAGGCTGAGGTGGGAGATCACATGAGTCCAGGAGTTCTAGGCTGCAGTAGCTATGATCATGCCACTGCACTCCAGCCTGGGCGACAGAGCCAGACCCTGTCTCTATTAAAAAAATTAAGTTCCGCCTTACACTTATGATAGCCCTATGCACTTTGCAGTGCTGAATACCTGTGGTTATTACAGCCCAGAGCCTAACATACATGACATAGCAGACAACTTCATACTTACTTGTCTTTACTGCTCTTTTGACAAAGTGATATTCAATCTTTTCCGCAAGTTTTTTAAATGACTAAAAATGTTCACATAGTCCTTTAAGGCAATTCGATGTACATGCTAAGATTCCACCATGAAGGGTCTTTTACACTTAGAATAGCCTGCCATAGGCATCAGTTATCTTCTATTTAGACATTGCTGTATATATATGCTGTATATACACCTCTCTTTCTTTTCTTTTTTTTTTTTTTTTTTTGAGACAGGGTCTTGCTCTGTTGCCCAAGCTGGAGTACAGTGATGCGCTCACTGAAGCTTTGAACTCCTGAGCTCATGTGGTCTCCCGCCTCAGCCACCTGGGTAGCTAGGACTATAGCTACGTGCCAACAATACCCAGCCAATTTTTCAATTTTTTTGTAGACATGGGTCTCGCTATGTTGCCCAGGCTTGTCTCAATTTCCTGGCCTCAAGTGATTCTCCCAACTTCACCTCCCAAAATGCTGGGGTTACAGGTGTGAGCCACCACGCCTGGCCTATGCCTCTATTTTTTATAAATAATTTATGATTAAATATATTGCTATCCTCCTGAAATTTTTTTTGAAAGAATTGACAATTTATTTCCAATTAGTACTTCTAAACACACACACATACACTCACCCGTATCCACTTCCAACCTGGCTGTTGCCCGACATGGGGCGTCAGTGGCTGTCATTCAGATACACCAGTTTCTTGCCGCATGGGCCTCTTCTCAGGGCAGCTCACAGGATGGCAGCAGCTTCCTTGGAGCAGGTGAGGGAGCCACAGTCTCTGCCACCTGGTCTCAGAGGTGCCAGCCTATTGCCTCTGCTGTATTCTTAGAAGCAAGTCCCCAAGGGCGGTCCACAGTTCCGAGAGGGAACTGTACATGGGTGTGAAACAAGGAGACGGGATTGGGAGCAGAAAGTGGGAGCGGCCCTCTGGTGCTCCTCTGACCTCTGGATTGGGACTACCTGGCTTTCTCCCACCCCAGGATTCCTGGCATCTAGGACACCAGTCCTCAGCCCCTGAGCTAGGGAGTCATCCACATGCAGTGGGAAAGAAATGGGCAGGAATTCAGAGAGCAGGTCACCTCTTGCCTCACAGGATGGGGAGGCTTGGAAAAACCCCAAGGGGTCCACAAGGTGGGGGAGGAGGCAGTGAGCAGAGACCCTGCAGTTGCACTAGTGCCACTACAAGAGGATGGGCTGTCTAGCAGTGCCAATGATGGCTCCTGAGAACAAGCATGGCCCCAAATAATGTCTAATACATAACAAAGGGCCTGGTAGAATCTGTGGATGGGCCAGCACAGAGGCAGGGCAGAGGGTGGTCCTAGTTCTGGAGCACAGGCCTGAGGAAGCCACCTCCTCTGTGAACTGGTGGGCAACAGTCAGACCCACCGTACGGGGTGGCAGGGATAAATGGCTGAGGACCACCTGCCCGCCCATTCCTGCATGTGAATACATGTTACTCTCATGTGTCTTTGTTCCCATGTGTGGAGGGCATGCTGAGAGCTTGCACTAGTCTCCTGGGGCTGCTGCCCTCAAGGGGGTGGCTTAAAACAATACAAATTTACTCTCTCACGGTTCTGGGGCTAGAAGTGCAAGATGAAGATGTCAGCAGGGTTGGTTCCTTCTTGAGGCTCTGGGGAGATTCTGTACCAGGCTTTTCTCCTCACTGCTAGTGGCTCTGGTGACCCTGGGTACTCCTTGGCCCCTAGATACCTCCTTCCAGTGTCTGCCTCTCTCTTCATGTGGCCATCTCCCCTGTTTCTCTGGGCCTCAAATATCCCTTTTCTTTCTCTTAACAGGACACCAAACATTGGATTTAGGGTCTACCCTAAATCAGGGATGACCTTATCTCAAGATCCTAAACTTACTTGCATCTGCAAATACCCTTTTTCCAAACAAGGCCATGTTCCTAGGGACTAGGGGTTAGGACATGGACATAGCTTCTGGGGAGCTCTCTTTCACCCATCACAGAGCATGTGTCTAGTTATGGGGGCAGAGAAAGGAAAGGAAATTCATTGAGTTTCTGCTCAAATGTTACCTCTTCCTTGGACCCCACCTAAAACACCTCGTCAGCCCACACATACATTCAACAAACATCTGCTGTGCCAGCCACTGTCCTCAGCATCACAAAAAGAGCAGGTAGAGTGAGCAGACACCCCTGCTCCCCTGGAGCTCGGATCCCAACAGAGACACAGAGAGTGAAGAGAGACGAGCAAAGCATACGCGCCGGTCGGTTATGGATGGATGCCAAGGAAGAAGCCAAGTCCAGCAGGGGAAGGAGGGATGGGCTGTGATGTCAGATGGGCGACCAGGGCCAGCCTCTCTGAGATAATGAGTCAGGACCTGCAGGAAGTGGACTTGGAAGCAGAGGGCACAGCCAGGGTGAAGACCCTGCAGCAAGGTGCTTGGCCTATTAACAGACAACTTGGGGCCTGTGTGCCTGGAGTGGCTCAACTGGAGAGGACAGGGGAATGAGTTCAAGGTGATGGGGCCACTGCAGGGCCTTCGTGGTTAGGGTGTGGTCCTCGTGCTGAGTGAGAAGGGACCACTGAGAGGTGTTCCCAAGACCACCTCAGGTTCAGTTACTCCCTAGGAGGGTGGCTATACTCATGGGTACTATTTATTGCAGCAAAGAATACAGATTAAAATCGGCAGAGCAAAGGCTTGTGGGAGAGTCTAGGAGACACCCAGCACCAGCCTCCAGTTGTCCTCTCCAGTGGAGTCATGTGAATCGTGCTCAGCTCAGCCAGCAGTGTGTGTGACGGCATGCCTGGGGTACTGCCCACCAGGGAAGGCCCAAGCCACGGAGTCCAGGCATTTTATTGGGTAGGTCACGTAGGTACTGCTGACCTCCCGTGGGGCTGACTTCAGTCTCCCATCCTCCAGTGGTCACACTGATGCTAAGTGGCCCCAGGCCCCAACAGCTTACATTGTCAGTACAGACTGTGGCATGGCCCAAGGCTCCAGCAAAGGGATGCTTGAATCAGGCAGCATATTCCAAGAGGTTAGAGGCGGTCTCCCAGGAGCTGGTCAAGGGCCAGTTTCTCTGGAAAGTGTGGGATTTGAATACCCCAAACCTCCGCCGCACAGGGGTTCTGAGCAGGATCACCTGGTGCTGGTGGAAGCCAGGAACATGGGGAGCACTGCTGGTCAGAGAAGAGTGACAGCAGTGGACACAGGGAAGGGTCAGATGCAGCTATGTCAAAGGCTAGGACAGAAAGAGGCATCCCAGGGTCTCAGAGACTGGCAGGGCTGAGCGCACTGAGTGGGGCTGGGAGGAGCAGGAGTTCAGCTGGAGGCCACGTTTGAGAGCTGGCAGGCACCTTTGTCTCTAGACAGAGACGAAGGAGGGGCCAGGAACCGGCAGGTGGGAGAGGGAGGAGACCGTGGGAAGGGAGTGGGCTGTGGGGTATGGGGGGATCTTAGCTGAGATGCCAGAAGGTGGCCTCCTGGGGGAGGGGGCTGCTTGCAAGTCCGGGTGGGGCGCCCTCCTGGAAGGTGGGAAGATGGGCGTGTGGGCGTGAAAGGGAAGCACAGAATTGCCAGCCAGTGAGAGATCTGCAGCTAGGGTTAGCTACGAATTAGTCAACCGGGTCAGCCTGTCTGTGTACGGACCTCCACCTCGTGAGAGATCTGCAGCTAGGGTTAGCTACGAATTAGTCAACCGGGTCAGCCTGTCTGTGTACGGACCTCCACCTCCAGCGGCCCTTCCTCGTGTCCCCTGGGGCTGGGGCTCGGGGAATGCTGGCCGAGAGTGCCACTCAGCTTCTGAGGGGCTCCTGCAGCTGGAGCAGGCCATAGCCTGGGTAGGCCCCCGTTGCCCCTGCCCTGGGCCTTCCCCCAGACCCTCAGATGCGCAACCGCGTGCAGAGTGGGCTGCTCCAGGCCCGGGCTCCATGCCCGGCCGGCGGCAGGCCGGGCTCCGAATGTGCATGGCCGGAGTGGGGAGGGGAAGCGGGGCGGGATCCCGCTGCCGGAACTGGACAGAGGCAGATCCCAGACCCGCCCCCCACGCCCTGGCTGCGAAGGCCGCAGCGTGCCCAGGGAGGCCCCGACGGACAGGGCTCAGGATGGTCCGGTGGCCTTCTCTCCCCAAAGCGGGAGCGGTCTCTGCAGGAGCCGGGCGGGCCCAGGAAGAGAGTGGGCGGGCCTCGGATGGGTGTGGGCGGGACCTCAGCCGGGAAAGGGCGGAGCCTCTATGCGGGGCGGGGCACTCGACGGGGCGGGGCTGGGGCGCGGCGGCGACTGGGCCGCCCGGGGGGAAGCTCCGCTCCGACTCCTGACCGCAGAGGCGGCTCGGGAGGAGCGGGCCGGCTCCACCCCGGGTCCCTCTCCCGGCCCGCCGCGCGCTCGCGCCTCCCAGTCCCGGAGTCGGGGTGGGGGCTAGAGGCGGCTGCGGCTCCGGGCTGGGCGGCTGGGTGCAGGGTCAGGGCGGGCCGGGAGCGGCGGCGGGGCCGGGCGGCAGATTGTGCGGAGGGCGGTGGCCTGGGTCTGCCGAGCCATGGCGGCTGCGGAGCCGGCGCCGAGGCGGGGCCGGGAGCGGGAACGGGAGGACGAGAGCGAGGACGAGAGTGACATCCTGGAGGAAAGCCCATGTGGCCGCTGGCAGAAGCGGCGGGAGCAGGTGGGCACCGGCGGGGGGCAGGGGTGACACCGCTCTCCCGGAGCCGGTGGGGCCCGGAGGCCACTGGGGGCCATGGGGCGCTGGGGAAGCACAGGGGCTGGAAACCTCTTCGCGGCCTCTCTCAGGCGTCCGGCGACTTGGCCAGCCCTTGGACCCCTTTGGCCCGGCGCCCACGCCCTGGTGAGAAACTCTCCATTCTGGAAGACGCTAGTCTCCTTCTGGGACCACCTCCCCATGCCTCTGGGATCTGCTGCTAAACGCCCTGAAACCTGATCCAAATCTTCTTAGCCTAGCCTCTCGGTAGGCCCCCGCCCCCACCAGCCGCCCCCCAGGACCCCAGCTCACCCACAGAGGGGGTCAAGGCCTGTAGCACATGCTCAGGCTGCAAGAAGGGTGTGCACAGGGGCTAAGTCCTCCCCCTCAACCCTGACACCCCAGGGCACACATAACCCCCCACTCCCCCCCCCCCCGGTGAACCAGGGGAAAATGCCCGGGGTCCAGAGCACCTTCCTGGCCATGGACACTGAGGAGGGGGTAGAAGTGGTGTGGAATGAGCTCCACTTCGGAGACAGGAAGGCCTTTGCGGCCCATGAGGTGAGGCCCACTGCTCCCTCCTCATCCCATCCCCTTGACCACCTGGTGACCACCCCCACCCTCCCCAGGAGAAGATCCAGACCATGTTTGAGCAACTGGCCCTGGTGGACCACCCTAACATCGTCAAGTTGCACAAGCACTGGCTGGATGCCTCTGAGACCCGTGCAAGGGTGAGCAGGCAAGGCCACTAAGCAGAGTGAGGTCACAAGCTGGGTGGGGCTGCCATGGGACACGCAGCTGCTGGAACCTCTGAGCCCCTGCCCCCCACCCCCTACAGGTCATCTTCATCACGGAGTATGTGTCATCCGGCAGCCTCAAGCAATTTCTCAAAAAGACCAAGAAGAACCACAAGGCCATGAATGCCCGGGTATGGGGAGTAGGCTGGGGCAGCACTGGGGAGAGGACAGGGCTGGGGTGGCTTCAGGGACAGGGGCAGCCTTGGATGGGCTGGGTGAGGGCGCAGGGTGGGCTCCACAGGCCCAGCTGCCTCTCCGGTGCCCACCCGACGGAGTCCTGCGTCCGCCGCTAGGCCTGGAAGCGCTGGTGCACGCAGATCCTGTCAGCGCTCAGGTGAGACCTGGGGTTTGCCTGCGCGCCTGCGGCGCTGCCCCCCACCTCTCAGCACCCCTGACTCGCTCTGCCTGCTCTCCCCTCTGCACACCTGCAGCTTTCTGCATGCCTGCAGCCCCCCCATCATCCACGGCAACCTGACCAGTGACACCATCTTCATTCAGCACAACGGCCTCGTCAAGATCGGCTCCGGTGCTGGAGGGGCGGGGCTGGGCAGGGGGCGCAGGGCTGGGGGACGTGCCGGGGCAGAGGGCAAAGGACGCCCAACGCCCCAGCTCGCTGACTCGGCTCTTTCTCCCCGCCCTGGCCCGCGCAGTGTGGCACCGCATCTTCTCCAATGGTGCGTGGGAACCCTGGGTGGATGGGGTCCTGGACGGGTCCGGTCCACTCAGCCCCGCGCTCTTCTATAGCGCTTCCGGACGATCTTCGAAGCCCCATCCGCGCCGAGCGAGAGGAACTGCGGAACCTGCACTTCTTCCCGCCAGAGTATGGCGGTGAGTCCAGGCGCTCCCCCCGCCGCCCGCCCGCCCCCAACCAGGCCCTGTCCTGCGCATCTGTCCTACCCGCCCTTCCTTGCTCTCTCCTTTTCAGAGGTTGCTGATGGGACCGCCGTGGACATCTTCTCCTTTGGCATGTGTGCACTGGAGGTACTGGCTCTGGCCTCCTAGCCCCTTCCCCGCTGGGCTCTACCCCATCTCACTTGTGCCCCTTCACCATGCCTAATCTGACCCTGCACCCCAGATGGCTGTGCTGGAGATCCAGTCCAACGGGGACACCCGAGTCACGGAGGAGGCCATTGCTCGTGCCAGGCACTCGCTGAGTGACCCCAACATGCAGGTAAGCAGCTTTCCCTGCCCCTCCCAGGCTGGTTCAAGGTGCTCAGGCAGGGCCAGTGAGTGCTGTGGGCAGGCCTGGAGGTGTACTGGGGCTAGTGCAGCTGAGGGGTGTGCCAGCTGGAGGACCTCACAGGGACACATTCCCAGCATGAAGGCCCTAAGGGATCAGCATGTTCTAAGGAGGACACCAGAGAGATACTCCCTGTGTGGGCACTATTACGATGCCCATTTTATAGATAAAGAAACTGAGGCTCACATGGGCTAAGTACTTTGCCCTGGGCTTTAGAGTAAATGGTGGAACCAGCATTCCCACCTGGGTCTGCCTGACTCCAAGTCCTTGCCTTTAAACTTCCGGGAGGTGAGGAGGCCCCAGCTTGTCAGGGGGCCATGGTAGGCATCAGTGGGGAGTACAGGATGGAAGCTGCATCCACAGCCTCTGGTGGGAGGCCAGCAGCTTAATTTTACAGACTCAGGAGACAGGTACCTGGAAGGGCATGAGAGACAGGGAGGGCACAGATGTGGAGCAGGTGGGAATACATCAAGGTCAGCTCCGGAGTTGAGCCTGAGCTGGGGCAACCAAGTGGGGGCAGGCTGTGGGTAGGAGGGCTCTAATCTGTGACTTGGGGACAATAGCACTTGCTCCCCATGATTTTTGTGAGGGTTAGGGAAGTAGAGCAGGGGTGCTCAGAGCTCAGGACCTGACTGTCCTCAAGCTCACATGATCAAGTCCTGGCTTCACCTTCCCCTATGTGTGTCCTGTGGTGTCCCTGAGGAGGGAGGACTGTGGGGTAGAACAGAGCACCTCCATCCACCGCCAGCCTCTCCTCTCCATGCCCAGGAGTTCATCCTCTCCTGCCTGGCCCGGGACCCTGCCTGCCGGCCCTCTGCCCACAGCCTCCTGTTCCACCGTGTGCTCTTCGAGGTGCACTCGCTGAAGCTCCTGGCGGCCCACTGCTTCATCCAGCACCAGTGTGAGGAGCAGGCCAGCCCAGAGGGTGGGCTGGGGGGCTGGGGTCCAGATGTGGAAGGGGGCCCTGTAGGACCTGAGACATGAGCCACCGCCTTGGTGCTCCTGTGGCCACAGACCTCATGCCTGAGAACGTGGTGGAGGAGAAGACCAAGGCTATGGACCTGCATGCAGTCTTGGCGGAGCTTCCCCGGCCCCGCCGGCCCCCACTGCAATGGCGGTGAGCAGCCAGTACCTAGAAGCCTCCCCTCTCTACTCCCCTGGGCCCTCATGTGCCTTCCACCCCCATGCCAGGTACTCGGAGGTCTCCTTCTTGGAGCTGGACAAATTCCTGGAGGATGTCAGGTGAGAACTGGCGTGAGGTTGGGGACCAGGCAGCTGTCAGGCCTGAGCCCCCAGCCACATTCTTGTGTCCCCAGGAACGGGATCTACCCACTGATGAACTTTGCAGCTACTCGACCCCTGGGGCTGCCCCGAGTGCTGGCCCCACCCCCCGAGGAGGCCCAGAAGGCCAAGACCCCAACACCAGAACCCTTTGACTCTGAGACCAGAAAGGCGAGTCCCACTCCTGCTGCTCTGTGCCATCCCTCAGACCTCCCACCAGCCAGAGTGGGCACCCTTCTCTCGGCGCCCAAGTGCTCCTAGCCCAGCTCTTCTCCAGGCTAACCCCATGTGGGGTTGTGGGAGTCATAGGACAACCTGGGACACTCCCTTTCCCAGAGGCCCCTTGCCCCCTGCAGACCCTCCCTACCACTCCTGCTGCCCCCATCCCTCTGTGCCCCATGCATCCTTCCTCCGGAGCCTCCTCCAGTCCCACCCATCAGCTTGCTGGTCCCTTGATGGTGGTGTCCTGGTATTTCCCTGGACTTCTCCTCCCACCAGGGGCCTCTCTCAGTTAGCCTCGCCACTCCCTTTCCCTTTTCCTGTCCATACGCACTGGGCTCCAGAGGGCCTGGCTTTGGCCCTGGGTGTGTCCCCATGGCCACTGCCCTGATCTGGGCCACTCCCATTCTTCACCTGGATGCTGCACCAGCCCCTGGCCTGGCCTTCCACAGTGCAGGCAGAATCCTGTCCTAACAGTCAAAGCTGCCTGGCTCCTGGCTGTCTGCAGAGATGTGGGAGCCCTTGGCCTGGTCCCACTGGAGCCCCATGTTTTGGTACTGTCACGCCTGCCTGACCTCCCCTCCCTTGCTTCCCACAGTCCGCTCTTTGTTCAGGTGTCCTCTCCACCTGTGAAAGCTCCTATTCATCCTTCAGTACCCAGCCCCGCAGCCCCAATGTCCACTCTTCTCGAAGTTTCCTTAACTTGCCAGGCCACTAGCAGTGAGATGTGCTTTCTGGGCTCCTCCGAGAGATGTTTTCCATGTCCAATCTCTGCTGTCCCTGTGGGCTCCTCTGAGGCAGCATCTGCTCAGTCGCTGAGCTCCAGTTTTTGTGGGTGACCCCCGCAGGTGGTCCAGATGCAGTGCAACCTGGAGAGAACCGAGGACAAGGCTCGCTGGCATGTGAGCTGGGCCCCGGGCTGGGGCGGGCGTGAGCGCGGGGCTGAGGGGCGAGGAAGGCGGCGGCGGCGGCGGCGGCGGCGGCGGCGGGGGGCGGGTGGACTCCTGGCACCGCCCCCGCCAACCCCGCCCTGCCTCCCCCTACCCCAGCTCACTCTGCTGCTGGTGCTGGAGGACCGGCTTCACCGGCAGCTGACCTATGACCTGCTTCCAAGTAGGCCGCGCGGGCTCCGGGCGGCGGGCGGCGACCCGAGGCGGCGGGCGGCGCGGCGGCCTCACTCACACGTCGCCCTACTCCGTTGCTGTTGTCGCAGCCGACAGCGCCCAGGACCTCGCCGCGGAGCTCGTGCACTATGGCTTCGTTCACGAGGTGCGCAGGTGGGCGCGGCCGGGCAACAGGGCGCGCGGGTGCGCCGCGCCCCTCCGTCCCCCCATGCGTCCCTCCCCGCCTGCAGGACGACCGGACGAAACTGGCGGCCTTCCTGGAGAGCACCTTCCTCAAGTACCGCGGGGCCCAGCCCTGACCCGCGCCCCAGCTGGGGGCCTCCACGTGAAGAGCCCAGCCTTGCGGAGCTGCGTCCACCTGTGTGCTCCGGAGCTAGTGAGGACCGGGGTTGCAGAGTGGGGCTGAAGCCGCCTCCCAGGCACCCGGGGGTGGGGCTCACCCAGGGGTGAGGGAGCCCGGGTTGGGGGAGTGGCTAGGCCCCGCATGTCCTTAGGGTAAGGGTTGCCTTGCCCACCCTGGCTTCCACAAGGCAGCCCTGTCCCATATCCTCCATCCTCCTGACCGTGAGCCCCTGCCCCCACTACCCCACTGCCCCACCAGCACCTCCGAGTCCTCAGCACTGGGAGGCTGCCCTGCAGGGAGCCCCACTGCCCACTGTGCCCACCTCATGGGTGGGGTGGGGTGGGGGTGAGCCCTGGACAGACCTCTGCTCAAGAATGGCTCCATCCTGTTGGGAGAGTGGCCATTCCTTGTTGTTACCATGGACCCACACAAGGAGCCTGGATCTCAAGATAGTGGTGGAGCACTTACAGGTGTCAGGCATGGCGCTGGGCACTGGGCAGGGCCATGATGTGATGAGAGAAACAGATGGTAGAAAGCCCTGGAGCTGAGGCTGTTGTCAGCAAAGCCTCTGGTCCTGCACAGACCAGTTCTGGACCCCCTCTCTAGCCTTCCACCCACCCGAGATCAGCCCTGGAGCCCTCTGCAGTTTCTGCTCTGCTCTCCCCTGAAGCTCCCTCAGTGGCCAGTTTCTGTTCTGCACACCCTGGCCTGGAGAGGTCGGCAACCAGGCATCCTCGCTGCTCCTCAAACTCACACCCCTCTGTTACCTCCCGTACCTCCTCCCTGGGCAGCTGCTCCCTGGGCCCTGAGGATGTCACTCCTGGTCCCTGTCTGTCTCCCTCCCAACTTGGGTCTCAGTCTTAGAGGTTCCAGTGTCTTCCTGGATTCTGCCCCACCTCTGTGGCCTCTCAGTTCTTGGACTGCCTCTTCCAATTTTAAACTGTATCTATAAATTTAGTGCATTCAGATTTCTTTTTAAGCATTTCAGATGTCAAACTAGGGAGGCTCACCACTGTATTAGTTCTACATTGCTGCTGTAAATTCACCACAAACTTAGTGGCTTAAAATGGCATAAACTTACTATTAATTCTGTAGGTTGGAAGTCTGACAGGGTCTCCCTAGACTAAAATAAAGGTGAGCAGGCTGCAGTCCTTTCTGGAGGTTCTAGTGGAGAACCCGTTTCCTGCTTAGCCAGGCTGTGGGCAGCACTCGCTTCCACGCAGCAGTGAGGCTGACCCTCCATTCTTTGCTGGCTGTCTGTTGAAGGCCATTCCCCACTTTAGAGGCTGCCCACATCCCCTGGCTCTTGGCCCCTTATTCCATCTTCAAAGCTAACAACAGCAAGTTGAGTTTTTGTCTCTGGTTCTCTGTGCCTGGCCAGGAAAGGTTCTCCTTAAGAACTCATGAGATTAGCTTGGGGCCCACTCAGATAGTATAGGATAATCTCCCCCTCTCAAGGTTTTTTAATATTAATCACATCTGGAAAATACCTTTTGCCATGTAAACTAACTTTCATTGGTTCCCTGGGGATTAAAGTAATGGACATCTTTTATGGAGGAAGGATGGCATCGTGCCTACCACACCACCCTAACCAAAAGCCAAAAACTAAAACAAAATTTACCAAAGCATGTTAAATAAATGTGCAAATATGGGGAATCTCAAGTTATCTTAAACAGTCCAATACTATTTACAGAATTATTCAAATTCTCCTACTTTTCAACTTAAAATTACAAACCTAAAATAATTTACACATTCTAGATGGAACACCTAAGCTGTCTAATTTTGCATGGTCTTAAACAGTTAGGCAAATTCATAACATTGTACCAGTGATTATACTGAACTTAAAAGCATCAGTACTACCATTGTTGCACTTAATCATGACTATGTTGAGTTTGTCATTTTAAGTTTTATCTTTTCAGAGTTTTATTCTTATTGTTTTGAAAGTGGATTTTTTTGAGGCTAATAATAAATAATAAATGCAGTCTCCTACTCTTATTCTCCCTAAATTCAACTCTCTAAACTGTTTCTTCAGGCATTTTAAGTCCATGTTGCTCAAAATCACACGCATGTTTTTAGTCCAGTTTCTGAGTTTTTCTACATTAGGCGACCCCAGCTGGCATCCTCTGGGGGTGAGGTCACCTGCCTCGATCAACACCAATAGTCCCAACTGTGATGGACATCACAGCTGCATGGGTATTATTACAGATTCATCACCACAGGTCTCAGCAGGGAACAGGGTGTCCTAGGATATTTTCTTTCTTGCACAATTTTTTGTTTTTCCAGGAGTTAATAATTGCCTTTTTTTTTTTGGTTTGCTTAATTTTCTATATGTGTCTGTTATAAATTCATTGTTAGATGTCACTGCAAAAGTGTCAGTTTCCTCTCAATATTTCGGACACGTCACATAATTGAATGCTCAGCTTCTTCTTTTCCTGAAGCCCCTAACATAAGATTCCTCTGCCCCAGTCTGCTTGTTCTTGTACTTGTGACCCAGATGTCAGCCTGGGTCACTCCTTCCCCAGAGTCCTGGAGCACTTTCTTCTGCCTCTTGATCTCATGCTTTTCTCTTCCTTCATCTGCCCATTTGAGGAGGAACATCTTCCAAGTTTCCTGAGAAAGGATGCATGGGAAGTTATGGAGTCTTTGCCTGTTTGTCCTTATTCTAATCTCACCTGTGCTTGAAAGTGTAACTAGGTACAAAAAGCTTGGCTTGGTTGGAAATCATTTCTCCCCAGGATTTTGAGGGTATCACATAATTTTCTTCTAGGCCCAAGAACTCTCATGTCTTTCTGAATTCTGATCCTTTGTCTATTATCTCTCTTTTTTCTTTGCCCCATTTTGTTGGAAATTCTCAATGACATGTCTTGATGTACAGCTTCTTTTTCATCCATTGTCCAGAAACCTGACCCTTCAGTTCTAGGAAATTTTCTTGAATTATTTCCTTGGCCATTTCTCCGCTTTCCTTATTTTCTAGACAATTTATTTAGATACTGGACTTACCCTTTGAGAGGTGCAATGATGTGCTGGTTAGCAAGGCTCTGAAGCCTTTCTGCTGCTCCCCTGCTGTGTGGTGTTGCACGTCCTCATCTGTAAAAATGGGGATAAAACAGTAGCCACTGCATAGCATAGGGTTGTTGGAAGGATTGCCTGAGTTAACATGTGTGAAGTAACAGTGCCTGGCACCGAGTACTCCGAGTGTAGTATTACACATCATTGTCAAGAGGAAGTGGCCAGCAGAGGGTGGTGCTTATGGCCCCTCTGGTGGCAGCTACAGTAAGACAGCCCACCCCTCCCATCCATTCTCTTCTATGGTGGAGGCCTCGGGTGTGCCAGGCCAGTTTTGAGCACTGGAGAGTACTGACTCGTGTGATAACTATTACATTTTCTATTTTTTAGCTATCTGATTTTGTTGTTATACATTCTGTAAGATTTCGATTATTTTTCAAGACTATTGAATGGTTCATTTTCCTCTCATATTTTTCATTCGTAAGAGCTCTTTTTCATTCCCTGAATGTTCTTTCTCTATAGCCTCCTGTTCTTGTTTTTTGGATACAGCACCTCTAATATAGCTAAGGATATCATTTTAGCTCCCCCCCCCACCACTTTCTGCTTATTTATTGTCTCTGTTCCTTTGAGTCCCTTTCTTTTTATTAAGACAGGTCTTGCTCTGTCACCTGGGCGAGTGCAGTGGCACAATCACAGCTCGCTGCAACCTCCAACTCCTGGGCTCAAGCCATCCTCCTGCCTCAACCTCCTGAGTAGCTGGCACTATAGGTGCGTCCCACCACGCCCGGCTAATTTTTCTTTTTCTTCATTTATTTATTTATTTTTTAAATAGAGATGGTTCTCACTCTTACTCAGGCTGGTCTCAAACTCCTGAGTTAAAACAGTCCTCCCACCTCAGCCTCCCAGAGTGCTAGGATTACAGGTGTGAGCCACTGTGCCCAGCCTCTCAGTCCCTTTTCTTCTTCCTCAGTTGTCTGGTGACCCTGGGCCGTCCAGTTGCATTTACAAGTGAGATGCTCTTAGTGCCTGGGGCTTATGGCCTGGTGAACTTTAAGGCCAGGCCATTCTAATAGGCACCCCCTGCCCCCACCCCCAGCTGCTAGTCTTTTGAGTTGCTAGCTGTTGCAGAAGCCCTCCTCTCTGAGGAACTGGGTAACACCTGCAGGAGGCCAGACTTAACCAGCGTTGGGGAAGCAGCAAGAGTCTCACCTACTCTTCCAATTTCAAACAGGTCCTTGCCCATGAGCCAGGCCTCAGAGCTCCTCTCCTGGACAGGGGCAGTGCCTGCCAGCCCCAGCAGGTAGGGATAGAAGTTTGGGGTCTCCTTTTTCCAGGTGCGTTTTCACACACTACCTTTCAGACACTGACCTCCGCAGTTCAGAGGGCTAAAGCTGCTCCCACGGCCCACCTTCCTCCAGCTCCACAATTTTCCACCTCTTTGCCCTCGCAGGTTTTGCTTTTATAAAACTTTCCTATCATTTTAGAGGGGTTTCAGGAGGAAGAGAGGGAAAATATACTGCCATATTTAACCAGAGATGTCTAGATTGAATTCTAAACCTGCCCAGGTTGAAAGAGATCTGCCCCGTCTAGACAGAGACGATGCTCAGGCAGCACAGGGTACCTGAGCTTACAAATGTGCTTTCTTCCTGGCCGGGGGCGGTGGGGGGGAAGGGTGACCGAGTTGGGATCTTAGGACCAGGTGCAGCATATTGCAAATGTCCAAGGCAGCTCTTCCAACAGCACGGATGGACACCTCTAGCCTTGAAAACCAGTTCAGGGACGTTAGATGCACTACTGTTTTAGGAATCTCACTAGCAATGAGAAAATTCTGCCAATTAAATGAGGACTGCTGACTTCAGGGATGTCACAATGCAAAGACGCTGCATCTCCAATCTGAGTATGAAGAGGCGACCCTTTTGTCACTTGTAATACCGGATAGTTTGCGTAGACGGGACTTGGTGTCTACGCGGACTCCCTCATCCCTGGGGGCGATGGCCGCTCTTTTCCCTGCCTCCTTGGTGAGCGCTAGGGGACTACGCCTGAGACAAGTTTTTTGTAAAACACGCAGAGAAACGGAACAGTGGCCGGCCGGAGGGTCAGTGGGAGCGGCCACAGAGTCTAAGAGCGAGTGAACGCCCAGCCCGGCCCCGGCCCCGCCCCATCCCGGCTCCGGTCCCGCCCCTTCCGCTCTCCCCTACCGGGGGTGTTAAGTGTCCCTCCCCATCCCGGAAGCGTGTTCTTCCACGTCGAAGGCGAAAAGGTATTTTCTCGCGAGAGTTCCGTTCGCCAGCGCCCAGATCGCGCGAGACCGCGGAGGGAGCAGAAGTGTGTGGCGCGCGCAGCGGCCGCGACGGACGCAAGATGGCGACGGCGACCATAGCTCTCGTAAGTGAGCGCCCCTGGCCACGGGCGGCCTTCAGCTGGCGGGAAGGGGTCGTCGGCCGGGCCCGGGCGTGGAGAGCCCCCGAGGTCGCGGCGGTTTTCCCCGGCCTGCGCAGACCGTCCCCCGTGGTCCTGGGTCGCGCGAGGCGGGGGCGGGGCGGGCGCGCGCCGACGGCCGGCCCTCGGCCGTAGCTTCCGGCCCGCGGACTCTAGTTTCCGGCGGGGTAGGCCGGCCGGGTTGGGGGCGTGGGGCGCATGTCGGGGTCTCGGTGAGTTCGCGCTCTGGCCGGCCGGCTCCAGCAAGCGGCCCCTCGGCCGAGCTGGGCGATAGGCGGGCGTTGCCGCCTTTCCTCTGCTGCCGGGGCTGTGCATCGCAGTCCCGACAGAAGGCGGGGTCCTGGGGTGACGGCATTTGCTGGCTTGTCTTAGTGGGCCTCCGGGTCGGTGGGACCAAAAGGGAATGGGACCTGTAGAAAAGAACCCACGGCTTAGTGATGACGGGGTGGCCTTGGCTCTCTGCGCCCGCTGCCGTGAATCTTCTCTTCGCCGGTGTTTTACAGGGAAGTGGTTATCTCCATCCTGTTAATCCCCACTCAGGGAGAGAAGGACGTGCTCTCTCATTACACGTTTTTTGAGCAATCGCTTTGTCCCAGGCTTTACGGGAGGGCTTTGGGGCACAGTGGGGAACGAAACAGAGGCAACCCCTGTCTTGTTCACAGCTGTGGTAGGCACCATAAACCAGTTCCTACCCAAGATGTCACATGCAGGGTGCCCGAGGGAGCTGTAATCAGGCTGGTATGGGCACCCAAAGGAAGGAGACCCTCCCTGCTCATTGCCCACCTCCCAGGGAGGGGCGCACAGCGAGTGACTAACATCTGTGCACATAGCACCTCCATGGTGAAGTCTCTCTTGCCTTTCTCCACACTTAGCTTATGGGACTTATCCCATAAGCCCTCTTCTCCCAGACCTTTCTCAGCTGCAGTTCATCCCTTTATTACCTGCCATCCTCCCCCCAACCCACACCCAGAGGGATGGGATAAGGTCTATTTGAGAAGGCAACTCGGGCAGGTGGCTGGACGCTGGACTGATAGGGTCAGAGAGTGTTCTTAGATTTCCATTGCCAGGCCCTGAGCTGGGGGCTCGACCCTGTTCCACTGGGGCGAAAACCAATTCCCAGGGGAGGGAGGCATTTGCACAAGATTCCTCAGCTTATAAGAGGTAGCCTAGTGTGTTATTGTCAGGTCTGGCTAACTTTATCATGTCCTGTTTTGTCTTGAAGCCACAGGAGCAAGTGATTTTTGTGAGGAGAAAGCCAGAAAGAAAAGAGGTGAGGGTTGAGGACGTGGTGACTGTCCCTGGGCAGCAGTCAGAGAGTTGGTGGTGAAGGAGAGGGAGGCTCAGAGACAAGGATGAGACAGGAAGATGGAGGAGAGTGGATGCTTCATCACCCCAAGCCGTGGCAGAGCAGTGCCCTGTGCTTGGGGGTTGGGGGTAAATTGGGGCTCAGGTCTGCTGTGGCACAGTGCCAGACAGCTGGTGTCATTGTTGAGGTGGACATGGGCAATAAATCTGACCCTTGAAGCAGGGGTTTTCAGTAGCGGTGTTCGTTGCCATCCTAATTGTCTTGAGGTTAATACATGTGTTTTAATTATCAGGGCTCAGGCTTGCTGCAGCAGGCTCCAAGAGTGAGCCCTAGCCTGTGGTCTAACTCATTCCTCTCTTAATATTTTGAATGGAAAGACTTCTAGAAGGGTTGCCTGTTCCCAGCTGTTGTGGTTGACACAGGAGTGAGCCTGCTCCCTGTCTCATACTACTTCAGCCCTTGTAGGAAAGCAAATGGAGCAGCTGACCTTGGCTGACTGTGGTCTGGTGGGGAGTGCAGGAGGGTGCAGAGGTGCCTCCTCTCACTCAGGTTTGCCTCCTGCCTGGTGGCTGCAGAAACAGGCAGGCAGCCCCTTCCTGGCAAGGGTGCAGTCTCCTGGCCACACTGCTCCACTTGGACTCATTGCTCTGTTCTTCCCTTCTCTGACAGTCTGACCGGCTCCCACTTGGGGCCACTCCCTTGGGATTCTTCAGGCAGGAGGATTGGGACCCTCTCCCCTCCCCATGGATGCAGCCACTTTCATCTGTGGGTCCCAGCCTGCAGTGTCACCTCACAGAGAGGCTCTCCCTGGCTGCCACGATCTCATATGCCTCATAGTCACTCTCTTCTCATCCCGTGCTATATTTTATTCTTAGTACTCTTTTAACTACAAGAGTCATACCAGGTGCTGGTCGGCACATTCTTTGTCAGCAGTTGCCCATGAGGCTCCTGAGAGAGCATCTTTCTCTCTCATCTTGTTTTTCCCGTATCTGTAGTGTCCAGGCAGCATGGAGCCTGGCCACACAGTAAGCAGCTTTGCACCACATGAAGGGAACTGAACAACAGATAGAAGGCAGCATCCTGCAGCCAGCCCTTCTCTGAGAATCTGATGCTGGATGAGATTAGTGATACTAAAACTTGCTAGAACTTGGGCTTGCTTCCCACGCCTTAGGTACTTCACAGAGGGTGTTTCGCTAAATCTTCATGGCAGCCCTGGGAGACAGATCATCCCCCTTTGTAGCCGAGGAGCCCGAGGCCTAGAGACCTCTTGATTCTGCCCCAAGTTTCTTTCCTGTCTTCTAGTGAGAAGTGCTCCTCTGTGCTCTGGCTGTTGAGGTGTGGCAGAGCTGCACTGCCTGGTGCTGGGGGCGTCCTGAGGGTGATGGCGTGTAACTAGCTGTGATGCCAAATGACCAATTCCTCCAGGGTCTGGTTAGCACGACACCCTAGTGGACTGACTTTTCCCACAAAATCTCTTCTGAGCTGTGTCTTGCTCTCAGCACTGTCCTGGCCCACGTGTTGGCTAGTGCAGTAATTTGGGGGGCAGGAAATTATGAAAGTGCTCCTGAGTTCACCTTATTCACAAGTGTCTGGCTGGACCTGCCAAGATCTCTTGCTGTGGGCATTGAGAGGCAGCCTCTGCTCTGGGTGCGCTCATAGTGGGTTGGACCCGTGTCAGAGGGGCCCCCACCTCCTTTTGCTCTCTCTGCGGCACAGTTTCTAAGCAGCAGTGGGGCTGAGTTGGGTATAGCTGTGCTGACAGCATACAGAGCTACTTCAGTGTCCAGGCCCATTGCTGCTTTGTCTGGCACAGCTGGGCTTGTGCTGCTGTCCCTCCTCTGGGGGTCAGGGTACCTGAGACACGCGCTGGTGGAGTCAGCCCAGCCGTTGGCTTTGTCTGTGCACATGGCTCCCAGGGTGGACACAACTGTCCTTCATGTCCTTAGTCATGTGTGGGTGTTGTCCTTTAGTTGGGAGCAGGGTGAGTGCATTCTGCCCTCAGTCCCTGCTGTGCAGCCTCTGAGAGGGTAGAGTAGGTTTCAGGGCCCTTCGGAGTCCCCCCAGCCCCACAGCATTGCCCATCTCCTGCCTGTGGCCTACCTCTGCCCTGCCACCCCACAAGGCCATGGCGGGCACTGCTCCTTCCTTTCATGCTTCTCTGGGTGTGGGTCCCTTGGAGTGCAGTGGGCCAGGTTCTCAGCTTCCCTCCTAGTAGGCTGCTCAGAGGCGTCCTCACAGGGGACCTGAGGCTGGGCTTGGCCAGAGCCTGTGGAAGGCACTGGGAGGCACTCTGCTTCAGGAGGGGTGGGAGAGAGCTGGCTGCTTACCTCACTCTCCAGCCCGCTGTGGGGGAGGGCGGCTTTCCCTGTCCTAGAGTAGGAAGAACACAGCTTGTTCTCTTACTCTTTCTTCCCTGTCCTTTCCTCGGGTCCCGCTGGCAACTCGAGCCTTCCCCCGACTCTGCTCTGCTTCTTGCCGAGGCCCTGGGCAGCTGCAGGTGTGCTGGCAGATCCGAGGCATGGGCAGGGTGGGCTGGGTAGTGCTGGAATGTTCAGGGGCCAAGCTGGAGCTGGTCCCTTCCCGTGCCCTGCCCAGCCTCCGTTGCTCACCGTGGGGAGCTCAGCTCTCAGCTTGGGAAGAGGAGAGGAGGTCTGGGAGGGTGGGGCTGTGCAACTGTCGGTTACAACGTCTCCCTCCGCCTGCAGCAGGTCAATGGCCAGCAAGGAGGGGGGTCTGAGCCGGCGGCAGCGGCGGCAGCAGCGGCAGTGGTGGCAGCAGGAGACAAATGGAAACCTCCACAGGTACCGACCTCAAGCCTCCTCTCCCTCAGGCCCGCCTGCCTGCCCCTGGGCCCAGAGAGGCCTGGCCGGGGGTGGGTCAGGAGGAGCCCCAGGGACCCTTTTCTGCTCTCTGGGGAAACAGCTGGTCGCAGGACCCTGGCCCAAAACCCTGTGCTGTCTTGCCCCTCCCACCTAGCCTCAGGGCCAGCCTCTCCTCTCTGTGTCCACCCTGCTTCAGGCACCAGGCAGGGCTGGGTGGGGGTGCTGGGGACTGGAGTTTGGCCAGTGTTCACTCCTAGCCATCAGCATCGTCCGGAAGGGTGGCCCACTGTTCTAGGAATGTGTAGCGTTTTAAAAGCCAGAGATACAGATTTTCATTCAGCTCTCTGTTTTAGTTTAAATAAAACAACAAAACAATATGTAAGTCAAAGCACAGGTCTGGTTAGGACTCAGCCCTTTGCATCTTTTCCTGGCCCCAGGCTCCAGGGTGGGTGCAGGTGCACCTTGGCCTGTCTAGTCTCCCAGCCCTTGGGAGTGGGCCCCACTGGAGGTGGAGCTGGGCCTTGTCTCTGGGTGATCTGGTTCTTTGTGCTTCTCCATGGTAGCGCCCGCCTCCAGAAGGTTCCACTTGGGCCTCAATGAGGTGGCTTGGGGGGCCTCTTGGGGCTGGGCCCTCCTCTTGATCCTCCCAGGCACACGGGGGTGGGATGGGGAGGTGGTATGCAGCCTGGATCCTGGGAAGTTGTGGGGCCTGAAGCTCCCGGCCCTTGGCTGGCTGTCCAGCTGGCTCTTGGTTGGTGGGAGAAGGGCCTTTTGTTCACCAAGACAAAGAGGAGATTGAAAAGTTTCTAGGGGGCTGGAGGCGGATTGGCATTGATTACCATGGTGACAGCTGCTCTGAAGTTGCAGCCTCTGGCTCCTGGGCCCTCTCCCCCCCTGGGGAGGAACGGGATTGTGGCCAGCTGGGAGGGTGGAGAGGACAGGCCTAGTATGAGCCGGACTGGGGCACCTGGTCCCACCAGAGCCAGCCTTTGACTGACCTTTGGGGCCTGCTTGGGGCCCTGGTTGCCTGTGGAGGGGCCTCCAGGGCTGCTTGCCCTTTGAACCTGTGCCAGAAACCCACCACTGGGGCCAGCCAGGATGGGGGTTCTCAGGGTTTGGGTCAGCCAGCCCCTTCCTGCCTCCTTTATGTCTCTGTCCTTGCTCAGCGCTCCTGTGCTGGGGACCTTCCTCTGTTCTCTATCATCCCTCTCAAGGCTGCCTCTGGGAGTCTGGAAGGGGCTGGCTGGTGGTCTTTCTGAGCTGGCATGCTCTGTCTGCCCACACCACAGACTCTGCTAGGCCTGATAGCCGTGCTTCCCTCCCTGCTCACACACTATGTTCTTCCCTTTGCAAAAAGCATAGAAACGGATCAGAAGGGATGTGAACATAATCCTAGTAGCATCAGCTTGGATCTGCGGCCAGCTGTGACTACAGTCCAAGCACTTCTTGGTCCCCGGGCTTGCCTGGCTAGGATGCTGGCAGGTGTCCCCTTCGGTCTCCCTATAGCTAGTCTGCTCCTGGCTTCTCCTCCCAGTGGGCTGAGCACAGCCTGTGCAGAGGTGTGGAAGGGGTGGGCTGGAGCCCCCTGTTGGGCTCTCCAGGAGGTGTGTGGTGTCTAAGGTTGGGGGTGGGGCACTGCCAGGAGGAAGTCTTTTTACCCACGCTTGGGTGACTTTGGAAGTCCAGGGAAGTCAAGTTTATATCCCTGGCAGAGACCCAGAGAGGCCTGGGTGCCAGGCAGCCTGGAAGGAAGCACAGAGTCCCAGAACATCCAGAGAGTCTTGGCCCTTCTCTCCCTACCTTGGAGGACAGTGGAGGTTGGCTGCCCTGCAGGGCATGGGATGGAGGCTCTGGGGTCAGGGTTGGGCCCCTCTCCTGCCACCTGCTACCTATCTTGGTGGCTCCTGAGAAGGCCACTGTGGCCTGGGCCGCACAACGGCTCAAGTTTGGCCTGGGGTCCCCAGGGTACTTGCCTGCCTCAGTCTGTGTCCTACCCATGGGTTCTAGGGGAGACAGGGGACTGAGCTGGGGACAACAATGTCAGAAGGGCAGATCCAAATCCAGGCCCGCCCTGGGTTTCCCTGGGAAGGGGCTGAGCCAGAGGCCATGTGCAGCTGTGGGAGAGACAGGTGGGGTGGGGTTTCTGGTGCCACATGAGCGAGGACTTGGGCTTGCTGCTTAATAATCCCCCTTTACTCCCACCAGGGCACAGACTCTATCAAGATGGAGAATGGGCAGAGCACAGCCGCCAAGCTGGGGCTGCCTCCCCTGACGCCCGAGCAGCAGGAGGCCCTCCAGAAGGTGAGAGTGTACCTCCTGGGGCACTGTGGGTGGGGGCTGGTCAAGCTGGGGCCACAGAGGGGCAAGGGAAGGCCCGTCTCCCTGCAGGCCGGGCCCCCAGCGCTCCTCACCACCGTCTCTCGCAGGCTAAGAAATACGCCATGGAGCAGAGCATCAAGAGTGTGCTGGTGAAGCAGACCATCGCGCACCAGCAGCAGCAGCTCACCAACCTGCAGGTGAGCTGCCCAGCCCCACCTTCTGCCACCGCCACCCCGGGGCTGGCTCTGCTGGAGGCCACCCCTCCCTGCCACCTCCACCATCTCGTCCTCCTCCTCGTCCTCTTCCTCCTCCTATGCCTGTGGCTGTCCCCAGAAGGTGTTATGGTTCTCAGATTCTCAAGGACTCATTCTTGGGACCCCCAGGGTCCTCCCTGAGGCACGAGTGGTCCAGCCTTTCCCAGCTGTTGCTTGTTAGAGCCCCTAAAGGCCCATGGCCCTTTCCCTGCCCCTTCTCTGTGGCTCTGCCCCTCCCCTTCTTGGTCTTCACACTGGTGCCTCCTCCACGCGCCCCCCCCACCCTCAGTGTGTAGCCAATGGTGGCTGCATGTAGGGTGTGTTTCTCTCTGCCCCCACCCCTGCAGTGAGTCCAGACCACCTGGCATGGGGCCCAGGACTGAGGGGACAGTCGGGGGTGCCTCCACTGGACCCTGCTCTAGGCCCGTGGCTGGAGGCTTCACTATCTGTGTGGGAAGAGGCCAGTGTGAGGCCAGCAGGTTCCTGGGCCTCGAGCCTCCTGTCCCCACCCAGCCCTCAGACATTCACCATGCTGGGAGCTGCTATCCGTCCCTCCTCCTCCTCCTCCCTCCCTTCCGCCCCAGCTGGCCCAGCTGCAAAGGCTGCAGGGCAGGACACCTGGGTCTCTGAGGCCCCCCTGGGCAGGTGCTGGCAGCCAGTCAGCCGGCAGTGTGGGAAGGCAGGCAGGCCTCCCTGGCAGGGCGGGGACTCCGGGCCTTGCCGCTGTCTGCGTGAGGTGTTGACGAGCGGGAGACTGCTCGGCTCCAACAGACTGAACTCTGTCTTTACTGTCTTTCAGATGGCAGCAGTGACAATGGGCTTTGGAGATCCTCTCTCACCTTTGCAATCGGTCAATAGAAATGCTCACTTCTTCCGGGGCTCATGTCCTTAGTCAGGGCTAGAGGGGGGCAGTGCAGCCCACGTGCTGGGGACCTTGCTCCCCTAGCCGGCCCTGCCCGCCAGCTCTGGACGAGCGCAGCAGAGCGCCAGGCATGGCGGGGCCAGTGGTGTGGGCACCCACCCCGGGACCGCCCCTGGGGAGGCCTCCATCTGCTCTGAGGGCCCGCCTTAAAACTAACCGGCCAGGTAACTGCGGAGGGCAGCCGGCCAGGGCGGGGCACTGCCAGCACCAGGCCCGTCTGCACCCATGCCACCTGCACGCACGGGGTGTACCCACGGGCCTCCAGCTCCGTCAGTCTCCAGGCTGCCTGGGCTCTTGGGTTGGGGTCAGGCCTCTGAAGAGAGAGGGGTCCTAACTCATGGCCCCATCAGACCCTGGAGGGAGGATGGATGGATGGATGGGGTGGGGGGCTGGGGGGACACCAGCAAGCGAGAGAGGGAAGGGCAAGGGCTTGGGCCTTTGGCCTGGCTGTCAGCTAGTGGAAGGTCACGCAGCCAGGGAGGAGGAGACAGAGGCCGTTGGTTGTGCCCTGGCTGCGGTGGGCAGGAGTCTGGGCAAGGAGACGCCCCTCCCTTCCCCCCAGAGGCAGGCTGAGAAGGAGGCCAGGCCCCATTTGGGGGAGCCTGAGGGGAAGATGTGGCCCTTTCTCTGGAGACTTCTACTCAGCAGGGCCATCCCTGGGCATACTGCTGTTATGGGGAGACGCACCCACTGTCCTTTTTGGAAAGCGTCTGTCTGGAAGGGAGCCATCAACCCTCTGGGGAGCCCTGGGCTGTGGGGAGATGAGGTCAGGGAGGGAGCTGTCTGCCTGCCTGTGGTTGGGGAGCCCACACTGATGAGCAGACGTGGCCCTGTCTTGGGGGAACTTAGACCTGAGGGGCAGATCTGGTTTTATGTCTGGGGAGCCTGCTGTGAGAAGGGGACATGGTTCCACCTTTAAGGGTCCTTGGTCTGTGCGGGGAGTCTGAGGCCTCTTTGGGGGGTCCAGTTTGAGGAGAGAACAGTTTCATTTTCAAGGAATTCTAGTTTGGGGGAAGATAGATATCCCACCTTGGGGAGTCCTATGCTTGGGAGAGATGTGGACCTTGTAGGCCCCTCTCTGAGGGTGGAGAAGGCTCTGCCTGTACTACACCAGCCGATGTCTAAAGAAAGAAGCTGGTCTCTGGCCTATGGGACCTTTGTGAGATAGAGAGGGTCAGGCCCATGGTCTCCCTGCGGCCTACTGCATTTGGCTCTAGAACTCCCCTTCCTGGTGCATGTCTCTCCTGTGAGCTGGCAGGGGAGGGAACCCTGTCCCTGAGGGTATGGGGAGGTCCCTCAGCACATACAGCTAAGCTCATAACCAAGGCTCTGGACTTGCCGGGCCTGTCACCTCCCCAGCTCCAGGGAGTCCTGGGGCTTCTCCTTTTAGGGTCTCTGCTACCTCGTGATGCCCGGGGGCCATCCCAGCAGATCTTGCCTGGGCCAGCTCTCTTGGCTGTGGCATGGGCTCCAGGCAGCTCTATTTTTGTGAGAGGTTTCAGGGGACTAGGAGGGTGCAGAGCACTGAGTCCCTGCCTGAGTTGGCCCCACATGAGCAGCTGCTCCTCATTCTCTCTCCAGGGAGCCCCTGGCTGGGCTCCTGAGCTCCTCCCCTGGGGTTTCTTCTGGGCAGTGGCTGCCCTGTCTTCTGCCCTCTTTTCTGGCTTCCAAACCAGTGGGTCCCTCCAGCTTGGACGGCTCCTCCTTCCCTCTTCGGTCGTAGCACTTGGCTGGGACAGTGGGAGGATCTCCCAGCCCAGCCGGGACACCTGGCCTCTGGACTGGGGGGGTGGACTTGGTGAGAGGGCACATGGCCCTGCCTCCGGACCACTTGTCAGCTTTGCCGCCACAGTCTGCCAAAGACCTGGGCGGGCTGGGGTGTGTCTGCATCCTGCTGCTGGGCCTGGCCTTCCTTCCTGGGGCAGGGTCCTGCTGACCCCCGCACCCAGGCTGTAGGGGCCGAGCCTGCACCTGCTGCCGTGTGGGGAGCCCTCCCCACAGTGGAGCTGGGCGGGTGGACCAGTAGGGGAGTGGGCTGCCCAGCCTCCTGCCACCCCTGACTGGCCAGTGGTTCTCTCCCCCTCTGTCCTGCTACAGATGGCAGCTCAGCGGCAGCGGGCGCTGGCCATCATGTGCCGGGTATATGTGGGCTCCATCTACTACGAGCTGGGGGAGGACACCATTCGCCAGGCCTTTGCCCCCTTTGGCCCCATCAAGAGCATTGACATGTCTTGGGACTCTGTCACCATGAAGCACAAGGTGAGCAAGCTGGCTGCCTGCCTGCCCAGGGTTTGCCTCCCTTACTGGGCTCTCCCAGCCTAACAGGTACGTCCCTGTGTCCAGGGATTTGCTTTTGTAGAATACGAGGTCCCTGAAGCTGCGCAGCTGGCCTTGGAGCAGATGAATTCGGTGATGCTGGGGGGCAGGAACATCAAGGTGAGGGCAAGGGGCTGGGCCTTGGGTGTCTCTCCATCCCCTGTAGACCCACAGAGCAGCTCCTCTGCAGCAGCCTGACGTGGCTGGGCCTGGGCTGACGAGTGGCTCTCCGTTTCCCTGCTTTTCCCCAGGTGGGCAGGCCCAGCAACATCGGGCAGGCCCAGCCCATCATAGATCAGCTGGCTGAGGAGGCGCGGGCCTTCAATCGCATCTATGTGGCCTCTGTGCACCAGGACCTCTCAGATGATGACATCAAGAGTGTGTTTGAGGCCTTCGGCAAAATCAAGTCTTGCACGCTAGCCCGGGACCCGACGACTGGCAAGCACAAGGGCTACGGCTTCATTGGTGAGCTTGGGGTGGCTGAGGCAGGGGAGGGGCCGCCCAGTGCTGGGACTGGCCCTCTTCACTGCCGCTCCTGCCCTACAGAGTATGAGAAGGCCCAGTCGTCCCAAGATGCTGTGTCCTCCATGAACCTCTTTGACCTGGGTGGTCAGTACTTGCGGGTGGGCAAGGCTGTTACACCCCCCATGCCTCTGCTTACACCTGCCACGCCTGGAGGTCTCCCACCTGCTGCTGCTGTGGCTGCAGCTGCAGCCACAGCCAAGATTACTGCTCAGGTGAGGACTCGCGCAGCTGGGTGGGCTTGAGAGTGGGTGGATGGGCTCCTGATCCTTTGGGGACTGGCTCTTTAAGTCGTCTTAAGTACTCAGACCAGGAGCTCAGTGTGGTAGCCTTTTGGATTGCAGGAAGCAGTGGCCGGAGCAGCGGTGCTGGGTACCCTGGCCACACCTGGACTGGTGTCCCCAGCACTGACCCTGGCCCAGCCCCTGGGGGCTTTGCCCCAGGCCGTCATGGCTGCCCAAGCGCCTGGAGTCATCACAGGTGAGTCTCAGTGGGTCCCTGCCCCCTCCTTTCCGGCCTTGTCAGCTCCAGGCATGCTGCCTTCAGCTTCTGGGCCCTCTTGCTCCAGGCATCACCCTCTGAGACGAGGACAGCCACGGTTGACCAGCTGTCTGTTCCTGGGGAGGGGGGCTGGTGAGGGAGGGGGAAGGAGTGACTGCTGGACCTGGTTGGTTTTGCTGCAGGTGTGACCCCAGCTCGTCCTCCCATTCCGGTCACCATCCCCTCTGTGGGAGTGGTGAACCCCATCCTGGCCAGCCCTCCAACCCTGGGTCTCCTGGAGCCCAAGAAGGAGAAGGAAGAAGAGGAGCTGTTTCCCGAGTCAGAGCGGCCAGAGATGCTGAGCGAGCAGGAGCACATGAGCATCTCGGGCAGCAGCGCCCGCCACATGGTGATGCAGAAGCTGCTCCGAAAGCAGGAGGTGGGCAGCCAGGTCCTGATATGGTGGGGGGAGTGGGGGTGATCCAGGCAGGCCACAGCTCTCAGCTGTCCCCTCCACCACAGTCCACAGTGATGGTTCTCCGCAACATGGTGGACCCCAAGGACATCGATGACGACCTGGAGGGGGAGGTGACAGAGGAATGTGGCAAGTTTGGTGCTGTCAACCGCGTCATCATCTACCAAGAGAAGCAGGGCGAGGAGGAGGACGCAGAAATCATTGTCAAGATCTTTGTGGAGTTTTCCATAGCCTCAGAGACTCATAAGGCCATCCAGGCCCTCAATGGGCGCTGGTTTGCTGGCCGCAAGGTGGTGGCTGAAGTGTATGACCAGGAGCGTTTTGATAACAGTGACCTTTCTGCGTGACCTTGGCCCCATTCCCCGGACTCGCACTTACTCCTTGTTTCCTTTGGGTTTTATAGTGATACAGTGGTGTCCCTGGGGCCAGGCGCCCTCTGCCCAGCCCAGCCTATAGTGTGCATAAAGGTGCAGATGCTGCTGGCCCTGAACGTCCTTGTCTGACATTGGTCATGTGGGGCCCGGCGCGTGTGTCTGTGTGTGTCCATCCCTCCTGTAGTGGTGCGAGGCAAGGAGGCAGTGGTGGCTCCCACTGCCACACAGGCAGGGGGAGGGGTCTCCGGGTATGTGGAGGGATGAAGGGTTGCCCCAGCAAGGGGGACCAACATCTGACAGGACAATCTGGGAAGCTCCGCCAGGAAGTGCGTGGGAGTGGGCTTGCCGCCTTCTGCTGTGGCCTGCATGGGTGGCTGGAGGAGGTTGGCGCTGGGTCGCTCAAGTCCTGGGCCACAATGCCCTAGACGGAGTGTCGCTGCTGCAGCCGCTGTCGTCGTGCCCTGGGGAGCCGGCCTTCCCAGGCGTGGAAATAGGTGGACGTCATCCTGTCCTGGGAGGAGGCTGCAAGTTGAAAACGTGCGGCCTAGGCCTAACGTCCTGGGACCCGGGCGGAACGAACGGAAGGCCGGGCCAGGCCGGAGTGGACTTCGACTCCCGTGGCGCTTTGCGCGCTGGATGGGAACCTGGCTTCCCGGCAGGCCGTGCGCCGGGCCGCTACGGATCCTCAGAGGCGCTGGCGCCGCGGGGCTTTCTGGGGGCTGTGGTTCCGGCGGCGATGGGCGGCGAGGGCGGGACTCGGCTTCCCGGCGGGCTGCGCGGCGCCCGGGCGGTTGTCGGCGGGGCAGTCGGGCGGGCAGCGGCGGCGGTTCCGGCTGCAGCACAGCGGGCGGACGGGGGGACGGGTGGGCAGTCCGAGCTGAGCGGGGCCGGGAGGGATGCCGAGCCGCCGCCGCCGTTCCCCCGCCTTTCCCTGAGAGTCCGAGCGCCGGCCCGGCCGCGCCCCCCGCCCAGGCCCGCAGTCCGAGCGTTCCGCGCGTTCCGAGCGCGGGCCGGGCCCAGCGCCGGCCCCCGGCTCAGTCCCGGGCGGCCCGCTCCCTGCCCGCGCCCCCTCCCGGGCTTGGCGCTCATGCGGGCCGAGCCCCGCCCCCCGGCCCCGAGCCCGCCGAGCGCCGCCGCCTGAGCCCGCGTCCGCCCGCCCGCACCATGCTCAAGTGCATCCCTCTGTGGCGTTGCAACCGGCACGTGGAGTCGGTGGACAAGCGGCACTGCTCGCTGCAGGCCGTGCCCGAGGAGATCTACCGTTACAGCCGCAGCCTGGAGGAGCTGCTGCTCGACGCCAACCAGCTGCGCGAGCTGCCCAAGGTGAGCGGCGCCCGCACCTGCGCCCCGACGGCGTGGGCCCAGCCCTCAGCCCCCTGATCGGTGAAGTCGGCTTGGGCGAGCCACCAGCAGCCTTTAGCCGGCCCTGCTGGTTTTTACTGGCCAGAGCCCCACCCTGGCCAGCCCCACCCTCTGCTCCCCGCCCCCCACCAGACGCCTCGGCTGGCACCTGGTAGTAGCGGTCATCAGGTTCCTTCCTGGGGAAGGGGTAGTCTTTGAGCCTAGAGAAGGAGCTTCAGAGTGAGACTGTGGGGCTTCGGGGAGGTGGGTGGGATCAGGGTGGAAGGTTGGCCTGCCATGGCTGGTAGACACTCACTTGCTGGGCTGCTCTGAAGGTGGGGAGCTTGGCCTGCTCCCCAGGCTGCTCTCCTCCTCTTCCTGGGTGCAGGGGTGCGGTGGGAGAGCCCTCTTGAGGTGCTCAGCTTTGTGCAGCTCGCTGTACGTCTGCTTTTCTTTGCTCTTGCTCTTTCTGGTGAGTTGCTTTTCCTTTCTCGAAGATCACTCCAGAGAGGAGGCTAGAAAAAGCAGGTTATAAGATTCATCCCTTTTTTGAAGACAGGGTGCTGAGTAGTCTGATGTCTGGGGTTTATGTTTTGTAAAGGCTGTGGCCCCGCGTGGGCTTGGTTGACATCTCTGTCCACTATGGTCACTTACAAGTTCCACATTCCTTCTCGGCAGACAACACCACATGTGTCTGTGGCACTTTGCTATTTTCGTTACTGGTTTTTTGGTGATTGTTTGCTGAGTTCTGACCTTGGGCCCAAGCCAGGCTCCTTGCTGGCTGCAGTAGCAGGAGCCAGCATGGCCCCTGGAGGGCTCTTCCACGGGGCAGACACAGCAGCTCAGGGTGAGTGAAGTCCTGAGTTGACACTGGCCAGGGAATCCTTGTTCAGGGGCAGGGAGGCTGCATCTCAGCTGGAGGCAGGCAGTACAGCAGTGACAGGAAGCACAAATGAGGTTTCAGGTTGGGAGCTGGGTGCAGCAGAGGTGTGTGCGCTGTGTTTCCTTGCTTTCCTTGAAACGGTGTTGTCATGGCTGGACCTCAGGACCATGCGTGCCCTGGAACAGGCAGAGGCCCGGGGACCCGTGACTGAACCCCTGTGTCCAGGAGCTCTTCTCTGTTCTGGAGGGACCCCTGGTACACAGCCTGTCTCCCCTTCCCACATCCTCTTCCCACAGCCCTTCTTCCGGCTGCTGAACCTGCGGAAGCTGGGCTTGAGTGACAACGAGATCCAGCGGTTGCCTCCTGAGGTGGCTAACTTCATGCAGCTGGTGGAGTTGGACGTGTCCCGGAATGGTAGGGACCCTGGGTGGGACCGGGGTGGAGCCTGGGGCACGCCTGGTGGGCTAGAAGCCTCCTGGAAGCCATGGGCATCTCTCCACCGTGGTCATCTGTCACAGACATCCCCGAGATACCCGAGAGCATCAAGTTCTGCAAGGCTCTGGAGATCGCGGACTTTAGCGGCAATCCCCTGTCCAGGTGGGTGGCAGCCTGTGGTAGGGGTTGACAGTGAGCTGTAGAAGTTCTGCGGCTGTGGTCTGGTGTCTGAAGTTCTCTGTTTCCTCCTGCCCAGGCTCCCTGATGGCTTCACTCAGCTACGCAGCTTGGCTCACCTGGCCCTGAATGATGTGTCCCTGCAGGCACTGCCTGGGGACGTGGGAAAGTGAGTGTCCTCTTGGGTGCCCTCTTGGGCAGGGAGAGGGGCTTGGGTTGGCCTTGCTCAGGCCCCTGGTTTGTCTTTCAGCCTCGCCAACCTGGTGACCTTGGAGCTCCGGGAAAACCTGCTCAAGTCCTTGCCAGCGTGAGTGTGCTGGGGCAGAGCTGCCACCTGGGGGCCTGGGGCTTATGGCCCTACCACAACTCTGTTTCTTCTGCAGGTCCTTGTCGTTTCTGGTCAAGCTGGAACAGCTGGATCTGGGAGGCAACGATCTGGAAGTGCTGGTGCGGGTGGGGGCGGGGCACAGGGCGGGGCCTGTGGGTGGGCCGTCCTGGGCAGGGCAGAGCAGAAGTGTCTGCTGGACACTTCCTCCCTGTTGCTTCTTATAGCCTGACACTCTGGGGGCTCTGCCCAACCTTCGGGAGCTGTGGCTGGACCGGAACCAGCTGTCGGCGCTGCCCCCGGTGAGTGAGGGTGGGGCAGACCTCCCACCTGGTGCCCATCCCCTCTCTGACTCTCTGCTTGCTCTCAGGAGCTTGGGAACCTGCGGCGCCTGGTATGTCTGGATGTGTCGGAAAACCGGCTGGAAGAGTTGCCTGCGGAACTTGGTGGGCTGGTTCTTCTCACTGACCTACTGCTGTCCCAGAACCTGCTGCAGCGACTACCTGATGGCATTGGTCAGTGCACCCAGAGGAGTGTGGGGCGGGGTGCACACAGAGCCTGGCACTGGGAGGAACATGGGGACCTGGACGCACTTGTCTGGTGGCTTTGTGTTATGGTGGATCAAGGTGCTATTGGAGAGTGAGGCGAGGCCGTTGACTTCGCCAGGCTCAAGGAGGGGCAGTCAGGCTGAGGTCTGAGTGGGCATCAAGTCCACCAAAGGTGGGTGGGTAGGCGGAGCCAGTGGGGGAGCCTGCTATGTTTTTGCAGGGAGATGAGATAGGTGGGCCTGGGTTAGGTTTGAGGGGGAAGGTCAGAGGGGCAGGTCCTCCAGAAGAGAGGTGATGGTTGGAGGGGTACAGGGAGGGCTGTGGCCGTCCTGAGGGCCTGTCTGTTGTGAGGGCGGGTGGGCATTCTTATGTGCTCTCAGCCCCACTTGGCTCCGTTGCTGTGTCCCCCCCAACACCAGGTCAGCTGAAGCAGCTGTCTATCCTGAAGGTGGACCAGAACCGGCTGTGCGAGGTGCCCGAGGCCATTGGAGACTGCGAGAACCTCTCTGAGCTGATCCTCACGGAGAACCTACTCACGGTGGGGCCCGGCCCTGGAGACATCAGGCCTGGCAGGAGCTGGTTTCAGAGTTAGCTCGGGAGGCAGAGGAGAAGGGGGATGTCGGGGCATGTAGATCAAGGGTGAGGGTGCCAGAGTGTAGCTTGGCGCCTGCGAGGGTTGGGGGTTGGGGTGGGAGGTGCCTGTAGGGGGTGCTGGTGTTGGCCTGGCTCATGGGAGCTGCTCCGGAACAGCACCTTTCAGGTCAGGGGAGGAAGTGCACTGGCAGGGGACAAGATGGGGTTAGGGCAGTGGTTGTTGCTGTTGGTGTAGACAGCTCAGGCTTTGTGTTTTCTGACATGTGGTGGTAAGGCAGGGAAGAGAGTGGATTTGCACTCAGGGAAGCTAAGTCAGGGCAGGAAGCAAGGCTGAGGCCCTGGGGACTGGGCGGGGGTGGTGGGGATGCTGTCTCCAGGCTAGGAAGCCAGGACCCACCTGTGGGAAGGGCGTTTATAGAATATGTATCTGTAGAAGGTACCCCCACCAAGGAGGTGAAAAAGGGGAACCTGGTTGTGGGGTCCTGGGAAGGGGGTATCCCTGAGCAGGCAGGCTGGGCTTGGGGGCTACAGGAGTCCTAGGGACTGAGGGGTGAACAGAGGCAGAAGCCAGCTGGGGTGCCAGACAGAATTGCAGGGTTCAGCCTCGGCAGGTCAAAGCCATGGGGCAGAGCCAGGGCCAGCTGGGTCACTGGTCTTGGATGACCTGATGGGTGTTTAGGTGGTGGAGTCAGCTCCCACTCTCACATCCTGGTCCAGGTCTCTGAGGGCTGTGGTAGGCCCTGGCTGGAGCTGGCCCACGGTGTTTGTTGCCCTCATCTGCCCCTTGGGGATCTCCTTTCCTTCCCCCAACCCTTAGCAGCTTCTGCCAACCTCTGCCTTCCCCCACCAGGCCCTGCCACCCTCTCTGGGGAAGCTGACCAAGCTCACCAACCTCAATGTGGACCGGAATCACCTGGAGGTGTTGCCACCTGAGATTGGAGGCTGCGCGGCTCTCAGCGTGCTCTCTTTGAGGGACAACCGCCTGGCTGTCCTGCCACCCGAGCTGGCCCACACAGCGGAGCTGCACGTGCTAGATGTGGCTGGGAACCGGTGAGTGCCTGCCCAGCCCCAGCGGACCTGGCATGTCCCTGGCACCCACTGACTGTGCCCACCCTGGCCCCTAGGCTGCGGAGTCTACCATTTGCACTCACCCACCTCAACCTCAAGGCGCTGTGGTTGGCAGAGAACCAGGCACAGCCCATGCTCCGGTTCCAGACTGAGGACGACGCCCAGACGGGCGAGAAGGTGCTCACCTGCTACCTGCTGCCCCAGCAGCCCCTGCCCAGCCTCGGTAGGTTGCTGGCAACCGGCAGCCTTGACCCAGGGTGGGCGTGGCTTCAGGCAAGGCCAGGGACTGGCCCGGGCCGCTGACGCTTGCCTCCTGCAGAGGACCCTGGGCAGCAGGGGAGCCCCTCCGAGAGCTGGAGCGACACCCCCCTGAGCCGTGTCAGTGTCATCCAGTTCCTTGAGGCCCCTGCAGGCGATGACGATGCTGAGGAGGCTGCTGCCGAGAAGCGGGTATGGGAGGGTGGGGATCCTGGGTGGCACCTCCGCCCTTCCCGCCTGACCCCTACCCTGCTTCTGTCTCTCATCCCTGTCCCCAATGCAGGGTCTGCAGCGCCGGGCCACACCTCACCCCAGCGAGCTCAAAGTGATGAAGAGGAGCGTTGAGGGGCGTCGGAGCGAGGCCTGCCCTGGCAAGCCACAGCCCAGGCCACCCTCGCCCCCAGAGGAGGTGGGCAAGAAGCCTCAGCAGCCTGGAGAGCCACTCACCCTCCCACTTCCCCCGTCTGTTTTGGGAGTGAGGCCATGAGGGCCGGGGCTCCACGAGGAAGGGGATGGGGACCAGGCTGCCAGGAAGGCCGCAGCGGAAGCTGCAGGGCTGTGCTGGGCAAGGGGTACTGGAGGTGGGGCTGGAGGGCGGGAGGAGCAGATTGGGCATGTGGGGACATGTGGTTGGCCTGCCCTGGTGGCATGAGGAGGGCGATCTGGCCTGGTGGAGCAGGGCCTCCAGCACCTTCCCCAGCAGCCCATGCCTCGGCATCGTCAGCTTCTGGGAAGGGCTTGAGGCCGGAGCAGGGCAGGCCTGAGTTTGCTTACTTGGAAGCTTCTAATGTCAGGGCTTCCTACTATAGCAGGACGAGTGACCTGGGCTGGGGCAGGGCAGGCATTGGGCTATGCAGGGCCACCCACTTGTCTGGGGAGGACGCTCCCGTTGGGCAGGCCTTTTCCTGGGAACCGGTGTGGTCCTTTTTCTTCCCCTCTCCGGGAATGGTTTTTGTAGGGGCTGTGCATGCCTGAGGCTCTGAGGCAGCCTGCTCCTCAGGGGCTGGGATGGGGTGTGGCCACAAGGGGTGAGCCTGTCGCTGTGCTGTGGTTGGGGTAGTGGGAAGCCCAGGGAGGACTGCATGTGACCAGCCAAGCTCCCGCACAGCCTGACACCCCTGCCTACTGCAGGGGAAGAGGCTGAGCACCGAGTCTGGCCTGAGTGGAGACTCTCAGCCATCTGCCAGCACAGCCTCCACAGGCGAGCCTGTGGGCCCAGCGGCTGAGGCACCAGGGCTGAGCCAGCAGGAGGCCACGCTGGCTGGCCAGGAGGAAGGCACAGAGGAGGACTACGAGGAGGTAAGGACAGACAGGGAGAAGGGAGAAGGTGGGCTATGGTTGCCACCAGCCCTGCACCCTCCTGAGCAAGTGCACAGTTGGGGTTAGTCTCAGCGTGGGTGGCCATTGGGTGATATGGGATGCTTCCTGGGCAAGGGTGGGCCCTGCAGGGGCCATGCTGCTGGACACACCTGGGAGAGGTGCTACCCCCAGCAGGAGTAACCGTCTTTACCCTCAGCTAGACATAGCACAGTTAGACCTGTCACTCACATGCTATCTGCAGACCACAAACCCTGCCCTGGACCCTTCTGACCATGTCGGTGCACCCCAGCGTCGGGCCCTTATTGGTCCCTGCATTTCCACCTGGTGCTACTTGTCTCCAGGAGGAGCCCCACTGGCCCCCCAGCCTTCTCAGGACTGAGATTTTGTGTGCCCCTCACCAGGCAATTGTCCTGAGTCCTTGTCCTCCGTACAGCAGGGAGCCTTTGAAAGCCTCTGACACCAGCCCTGCTCAGCAGGGTTTCTGTGGGCCCATGTGGATACCCAGCCACACAGTCTGGTGCATCTGATGGAGGGTGGGGCCGGGGCCACTGCCACTCTCACCTTCCTGCCCACACAGCCCACAGTGCACTTCGCAGAGGACACGCTCCTGCCTGGGGAAGACAGGGAGAGTGAGGAGGGGCGACTCGAGGCCCCCTGGGCCCTGCCAGGTGGGAGGCAGCGGCTCATCCGTAAGGACACGCCCCACTACAAAAAGCACTTCAAGATCTCCAAGCTTCCCCAGCCCGAGGCGGTTGTAGCCCTGCTGCAGGGGAAGCAGCCCGACGGGGAGGGCCCCGCAGTGCCTGGAGGCTGGCACAACGGCCTCCACACGTCCTGGGCTCCTCAGGCCCAGGAGGAAGAAGAGGAGGAGGAGGACAGGGCTGAGGAAGAAGAGGAGGATCAGGTCGAAGAGGAAGGCGAGGCCACCACTGAGGAGGAGGACAAAGAGGAGGCCGTGGCCTCCGCACCCTCTGTCAAGGTGGGTCCCAGCCACACCCTTGTGTGACCTGGACTCCCCTGCTCTCGTGGGCACCAGGGCCATGGCAGGGAGCAGCTGGAGGCCAGCCCCGCCCTGAGACCCAACTGAGCCCTTAGGCTGAGCCTCGGCCTGCTGGGTCCTGGCTACCTGGAGAAGGTGGCAGGCATGTGGGCACCATGGAGGGCGGTGGTGCCCACGTGCCCCTCTAGGCCCTGGCGTTGGTCTCGGTCCATACTCAGGGCAGCCGTGTGGGTCAGCGTCTGCCTGACGCACCTGTAGGCACAGGCAGCTCAGCAGCACCAAGGGTGTGCTCCCCAGCCCTCCTGTGTGTACAGTGGGTCTGGGGCAGGGTTGTCTCCTCCCGACTGACTCTCCCAGGATCCTCCTTGCGTTGGGCTCTGACTCCGGGCTCGAAGCCCTTCAGCTGGCCTTGTGTCCACATCTATGGGTCTGGCGGCTGCCCTCCTCCTGGCCTGCCTGGCTTTTCTGCCTTGTTGGGCCCTCCCCAGGCTCCAGCAGACCCGTGGGGCACTAGCATATCCCTTCTTGGTCCTTAGGTTTGCTCTCAACAGCTCACAAAGTGTCCCTCCCTCTGCTCCCTGGGCGCACTCAGGTGCTAGGGAAAGCCCTGGGTTCCTCCGAGCTCACGCTCTTCTTGGTCTCCACCGTGCCCCTACCCTGAGTATGGGCCAATGGGGTGACAGTTGAGGGTCAGAACAGGACAGCCATGCCTGGGCTCAGCTCTGCCCTGGAGCGCCCCCCAGCTGAGCCTCGCCTGTGCTGGCAGGTGTGTGGTATCACTCATACCTCCAGAACAGGGTGTGCCCACACCCGGGGTAGTGCCAGGCCCCAGCAGGGAGGGGTCTGCTCGGCTGCAGGAGCTTGGTGTGGTCTTCCTTCTGTCCTTTCTGCTCATGGCAGGGGTTGGGCGAGGTGGTGGTGGTCCCCGGCGGTGGCTAACATGCATGCCTCGCTGGTCCTGTCCTGACAGGGGGTGTCGTTTGACCAGGCCAATAACCTGCTGATAGAGCCTGCTCGCATTGAGGAGGAAGAGGTCTGTACTGCTCGCTGCTGCTCGCGCTCTGGTCCTGGGGCCGCTCCTCACCTTGCTTCCTGGGCTGCAGGCTCTCACCTCTCCCTACTCCCATCACTTGAGCACAGACCCCCTCCCCAAAGAGTTCCAGCAGCCACCACAGACCTGGGGGCCTGGGGCACAGTCCTATGAGGCCTGCTGGCCTCTGGAGGGGCAGCTCCTCCCAGCAGGGCCAAGTGGCGGTGCTGGGCCTTTCCCGTTTTGCCACCTGCAGTGGTTCCATGAGCCTCCAGTCTACCTAGTCTGGAGAAGCGGGATCAGCCCTCACTGTCTGGAGGGTGGGCAGTGGGACCTTGGGCCTCCATCAATCGCCCAGAGGCAGGCAAGCCCTGGACTGACCACGCTGTGCTGTGGTGGCACATACCTGCTGGGGTCTCCGGCCTCTCTCCAGCTGGCTCTGTGCTGTCTATGCGGGCCCTGGCAGACAGGCTCGAGACCCGGTGTAGCTGCTCAGGGAGGAGCTGCAAGTGGCCGTCTGCAGCACTGGCCACTTCCTGCTGGGCATCCAGGCAGCCCCCTGGCCCTCCAGCCCTCTCAGACATGCCCTGTCCATTCTGTTCTCAGCTGAACCTCACCATCGTGCGGCAGACCGGGGGCCTGGGCATCAGCATCGCAGGGGGCAGGGGCTCCACGCCCTACAAGGGGGATGATGAGGTGAGCAGCTGCTGCCAGGTCCAAGCCCTTGCAGGACCCTCCCAGCCCACGCCTACCTGCCTCGCCCTCAACTCTGTCTCTTCTGTTGCTCTTTTCTCTCTGACGCTTCTCGTGGCTTTAAGGGCTATCGGGTTGGCACTTCAGACTTCCCAGCTCACTTTTTCCGGATGCTTCACTTGCACTTGGGCCCCCAGCCCTCAGAACACGTGTGTTCTTGGATGTTCTTAGACATGGGTCAGGTCCAAGAACCTGTTTTAAAAACCAACCCAGCCCACAAGTGCGTTTATGCAGGACTTTAAGGCCTGAGAGCAGCCATAGGGTGTCCGGGTCTGCACTCCCCACTTGTAGTCTTCCAGTTCACCTGGTGGCTCTGTGCCAGGTTTGGGGTCAGAAGCCTTTTCTGGGGTTGAATTGCACCTTTTGGCTCCCAGGCTCTCAAGACTCCATGGTGGCCTGAGCCCAGGCCCACTGTCCCCTGCCCTCCCTCTGCGTGGGGTGTCTGGGTGTCCCAGAAGGGCTGTGACCAAGGGCCCAAGCTCTGCCGCTTTCCCCAGGGCATATTCATCTCTCGGGTGTCTGAGGAAGGGCCTGCAGCCCGCGCCGGGGTCCGAGTGGGCGACAAGCTCCTCGAGGTGAGTCGCCAAGTAGCAGCTGTGCTCCCTGGAGGTACACATAGTCCTACTATTGGGGTATTTGGCTGCCTTCCTCTCAGGAGGGCCCCTCCTCCCTCTGAGAGCTCCAAGCACAGGACCCCAGCCCCTGGGTGAGGCCTGGGAGGACCACTGGGGTAGGGTACGGGCTGCTCCAGGGGCAGAGGCCTCTTCAGGAGGGGCTGCTCTGGGGCTGACCGGGAAGGTGGCCAGGCCCCACCTTCGCAGGGACCTGGGGAGCTCATGAGAGGCCGTGTGAGGGCAGGCCTGGGGCCTAGGCCAGGGTGGTGTTCACCCGGGGAGCCGATGTCGTGTGTACTCACATTCTCTGGCTTAGTTCTTGCCCTGAGCTTTGCATGGAAACTCCTGTACCCAGGTGGTCGGGGTCGGAGGTGGGGGTTGGTAATGGAGTGACCTCAGGTGTTCTCCGCTGGACGGCTCAGATGGGGGCAGGATGTTTCCAGGAGTGGGGCCACAGGTGTGGACTGGCCGCAGAGGTGTCCTCCTGCCTCTCATGGCCAAGCTGTGTCCTGGCCCTGGGGCTGCAAACAGGCATTTCTGGGGGCCAGGCAAGGAGCTCAGACCCACCAGGAGCCTGCAGCTGGAGACAGGGGGTGTTCCCAGCTCAGGCACCCTCACCCTGGGCCTCAGGCTCCCTGTGCACGGAGAGGGTGTCATGGAGCCCTCCTGAGCCCTCAGTGTTTGGCTGTCAGGGTGGCCATGGCTGGGTCCTGAAGTGCAATGTGGCCTCTGTCCCCTGCCACCCACAGGTGAATGGCGTGGCCTTGCAGGATGCCGAGCACCATGAGGCTGTGGAGGCGCTCCGGGGTGCTGGAACTGCTGTGCAGATGCGTGTGTGGCGGGAGCGCATGGTAGAGCCTGAGAATGCAGTCACCATCACACCTCTGCGGCCTGAGGATGACTACAGCCCCCGAGAGCGGCGGGGAGGGGGCCTACGCCTGCCCCTGCTCCAGCCAGAGACCCCTGGGCTCCCCCGCCAGCGCCATGTGGCCTGCCTCGTGCGTAGCGAGAAGGGGCTGGGCTTCAGCATCGCTGGTGGGAAAGGCTCCACGCCCTACCGGGCTGGCGATGGGGTGAGGTTCGGGGCCTGGCCTGGGGAGGGGCTCTCTGGAGCCAGGAGCAGGAGCCGCCCTCGGCGTCCACACTGTCAGCTTCGCCAGTGGCCACAGCCCTCCTCCCCACCCCCTGCAGGGCATCTTCATCTCCCGCATCGCAGAGGGGGGTGCTGCACACCGGGCTGGCACGCTGCAGGTTGGCGACCGCGTCCTCTCGGTGAGTGGGGGAGGTGGGGCCAGCTCGCACCCTTTGTCCGATCCAGGCCTGAGCCTCCCTGACCCTGGGGCACTCTCACAGATCAACGGAGTGGACGTGACTGAGGCCCGACACGACCATGCCGTCTCTCTGCTGACTGCCGCGTCCCCCACCATCGCCCTGCTGCTAGAGCGCGAGAACGGGGGGCCCCTTACCCCCAGCCCCACACCACATTCCTCCCCACCCCCTACTGCTGCTGTTACCACCACCCCTGGGGAACCTGGTTTGCCGAGGCTGGGCCCCAGCCTGCTGGCCGCTGCACTGGAGGGGCCATACCCAGTGGAGGTGAGAACCCCACCCCACCCAGACATCCACTCAGCTCCGGGTGTGGGGCACTGGCTCTAGGAACCCACTGTGGCACTGTAGCCCACACCAGCGTCCACATCCATTCCACTTGGGCTCTGTGAGACTGGCGTTTTGATCCAGACGACTGCTTGGTGTGGTCCCCCATGTCCCCCGGCATGACCACTCCACAGCCACCAGCAAGGCCCCCCACCCATATCCCTGAGGACCCTGCTGCTCGCTGGGAAGTCCACCAGTAACCACCGTACCTCCTGGTGTCCCCTTCCCTGCCCTGACTGAGGCCTGGCTCTTGTTTCCAGGAGGTCTGTCTGCCAAGAGCTGGGGGCCCACTGGGGCTTAGCATTGTTGGGGGCTCTGACCACTCCAGTCACCCATTTGGTATCCAGGAGCCTGGTGTGTTCATCTCCAAGGTAGAGTGGGCCTGGCTGGGCAGCTCTGTGCACAAAGGACCATCCTGGCTGACCTGGGCATGGGTCAGTAGAGCCCCAGCTGGCTGGACACTGCCTTCTTCCCCAATAGGTGCTCCCGCGGGGTCTTGCTGCTCGCAGTGGCCTGCGGGTTGGGGACCGCATCCTGGCAGTGAATGGGCAGGACGTGCGGGAGGCCACACATCAAGAGGCGGTCAGTGCCCTGCTTCAGCCCTGCCTGGAACTGTCTCTGCTTGTGCGGAGAGACCCGCCACCCCCGGGCATGCGGGAACTGTGCATCCAGAAGGCCCCAGGGGAGAAGCTGGGCATCAGCATTCGTGGGGGTGCCAAGGGCCATGCAGGGAACCCCTGCGACCCCACGGATGAAGGCATCTTCATCTCCAAGGTGAGGGACCTGCCTCAGCTGGCCCTGAGCCCGCACACCCCACCAGTCCTCTCCCACACTGGCTCTCCCCACAGGTGAGCCCCACGGGGGCAGCAGGGCGTGATGGCCGGCTGCGTGTGGGGCTGCGGCTGCTGGAGGTGAACCAGCAGAGCTTGCTGGGCCTGACGCATGGGGAGGCTGTACAGCTGCTGCGCAGCGTGGGGGACACCCTTACCGTGCTGGTCTGTGATGGCTTCGACACCAGCACCACCACAGCCCTGGAGGTCAGTGCCCCACCCCTCGACCAGGTCCTGTCCCCAGCGAAGCCCCCAGTGGGCTGAGGCAGCGGATCCTTTATGCCTCCGAGTGGGAAGAGCTTGATGATCCTGAGGCAGCCCCGGGCAAGAGCCGGGAGGCATGGCCCACACAGCTGCCTTTCCTCCTGAGCTCTGGGCGTCGTGCTGTCTGGGGGCCCTGGCCCAGGTGGGATGAGGTGTGTGAGCAGACGGGCATGTCTGGGGCCCAGCATGGTGTGGTCCTAAGGGAAGAGGCGGAGTCACTGGTCTTCAGGTGGGCAGCATGAGTGGCCACTGGCTGGGATGGCGATGGCTCGGACCCTTGCCCAGAGCCCACCAGCCATACAGAGACTGCTCAGGACTTTGCCTGCAGCTGTGCACAGGGGTCCCTGCCCTGTGCCTCGGTGGCATCCTGTTCCTCCCAGCTTGTTCCGGGCCCTGCTCAACCCAGGGTGCCTCTCCATTGGGCCCCCAGCAGAGAGCTGTCTCCCCAAGACCTAATGTCCATGCTGGTCCTTCACTCCCTGGACCCTAGAGCAGAAGCCAAGACTGGGCGCAGCCTCTCCTCTCTCAGGGCTCATCCTGCCTCTCCCGTCTCCTCCCCTTGCTGTGCCTGGGCCCCTTGGCACTGTTGGCCCAAAGGGCCTCTCAAGGCTCTTCACCTGCAGTGGTTGCTGCTCCACTCACAGGGTGCCCCAGTCATGCCGTTCCCCAGGGTGCAGGCAGCTGTGTCACTGCTCCCCAACAGCACACACAAGGCTTCTGCTGCTTGCAACAACTTTGGGGATGGGCAGCCACCTCACCCTGGCTCTTTTGCAATAGATCTCTGGGATGGTGACTTGCTGCTGGGCGCCAGCAAGAAAGATGCCCCAAGGCTGACAGCCGCAGACAGTGCCCGACTCGCACTCCAGTGTGGGGCTACCCTGATGGGAAACGAGATCGCATTGTTTGTTTATTTAAAATATATATTTAGAAGTGTTTTATTCAATACATTTACTTGTTTTAAACTTTTTACTCAGAGAATATCCCTTGGGGAAGGGCTCCAACATCCAGAGGGGCTGGTGGGCCCTGAGTTGCAGCTGAGTGTGTGTCCCCTTCGCTCTCCCATATGGCTTGAGTGCTGCGTGCTGCAGGGTGTCCTCACTGTGTCTGGTGGGCCCTCCACGGCGAGTGCAGGCCTGAAACCTTAAACGCCGGCCAGGCCGCTGACCCTGTCCCAGACAGTATTAGTACCACTTCTGCATCCTCCCTGGAGTTGGGGAGCTTACGCTATCATTAGCCGGGTCTGGCAGGTGCAGGACTGTGGCTGAGCCCCTCTTCTGCCTGTCACTGCCACTTCCCATCTCAAGACGCTGGTTGCTTTTGTGTCATAGGCACTGGTTTTCTGTCAAGTAGAGCCTGCGTGCTGACCTTTTGTTTTGTGGGGAAAGGTGTGTTTTTTTTCCGTCACTTAACTTTTCCGTTTTAAGATGATGTCTTTTGAGTTGCAAAAGTCAAATTTTTATAAATGAAATCTTTTCCTTTATGACTTCTGGATTCTGGTTTTTCTATTTTCAAAAACATATAGGTGTACCTCTACAGTCCAGCTGGAATTGTTTTTCAGATGAAGGGGTATGTAGTTGTTCCAACAGTATTTATTGAATAATCTTTCGTTCCCCACTGATTTGGGGGAGATGTGACTTCATTGTGCGTTCATTTCAAATGTGCTCCGGGGTTTGTTTCTGGACTTAGTCCCAATGCCACACTGTTTTAAGTACTGTCACTTTATAGCATGTGTTAATACCTAATCCTAATCGGTCGAGTCACCCACTCTTTTTTCTTCTTTTGAGAAGTTACTGTTGTCATGTGTTTTCTCTTCCAGATGAACCCGCCAAAGTGTCGGGGCACTGGGGTTGTCTTCATGATAAGTTTTTCTCAAGTATGTTCCTAGGTTGCTCTTGTTTTCTTACGAATTCTGATAAACCCTCATCTCCTGGCAGAGCCCTACTGTCTGCAGCAATGGCAGCGGGCCCTCCTTTCTGCTGTGGGGCCCATCCTGTGTCCCCTCACTGGGCCCTGGCGCGGTGGCAGCCAGCGGCCTGGCTTTGTGCTCAGCCTTAAGAGATTTTCATCTTGCAGTGTGATATTTTCTGCAGTTTCTTTTATAATATTTTTTAAATTTGGGGGCTATTTCTATTTATCACCTGTAAGAATTCTCTGAAGCAGGAGTTGGGTTTCCTGGAGTGCTTTTATCTCTGGTTTTTATATCCATGTGCTGAGTGGGGTTGCTTCAGCCCATGGAGGTTTTGCCATTGGGCGTGGCACTTGCATTGACCCTTCACAGTGGCATCCAGATTCCTGGCTTCCCACAGAGAAGCAGGACGTGGCTGGCTGGGCCTCATCCCTGTGGGACCATCTGTGTTTCTGACCTCTCCAGGGGGTGGGGGTGCTCACGACTCTGACCCCCACCCCCATTGTTCTTAAACTCGGCCCTGCCATGCTAGTGTCAGGGTTTGCCAGCTGGATTCCGTACCTGTCTTTTCATTCTCCGCTCCAGTCTTGGCCTCAGCTCCCGGCCTGGCAGCCTCTCCATCTCCCCAGCTCTCGCAGGCAGTGTCTGTGATAGCCCACCTGTTCTGCGTTCTAGGGCTGGTGTGTCTTGAAGCTCCTGCGTGGTTCTGATACACCTGGGCCCTCATTGCTGGAGCCCTTGGGCAGGTGCGTGGCTTCTCCACTCCTCACTGTCCCATGTGCACAACAGAATAGCAGCAGTGCCTGCTTCTTAGGGCTGTTCCGAGGACTCAGGAAAGCAGATGGTACAGTGTGCACCTGCCTCACCACCAGCAGCACCAAAACCCCTGAGTAAATCCGGGTTAATATGTACTTTCCAAGAGAACTTTTCACTCTGATTTTCCACATGGTTTGGAATTACTTTCCTCCTCTCCTAGAGTTATTACCTCCTCCTCCTTGATCCTGTTGTGTGTTGTGTCTTTTCCTCCTGATCATCCTGACCAAAGTTTTGTATATTTCAATAGCCTCATCCAAGAGCCAGCTTTTGAATATTGATGAAGACTTTCTCTTTTTATTTGTCAATTAGAAATAAAACTTTAAAAAGACTACCTTTCCTTTTAGCATTTCCTCGATGTATGCTTTAAGGAAAAATACTTCAGTCATTCATTCTGCATCTGTTGCTTTTACTTTTTCTGCAGATCTGTCTATAAAGAAGAGGTCGTTAGCTGTTTTTCATGCTGATAATGAGTTTATGCAGAAAAGGTGTGTTAAATGCTTGATCCTTTCATTTGTCTTTAGAATAACAAGCCAGTGCCCTGGAAGCTTCCAAAGATGGCCACTGGGGTGTCTTTCTGTTTTTGGTGTTACTATGAACTCGAGGGTCTTTATTTTCTTAATGTATTTCAACCCATTGTTTTATTGATATCCCTTGATAGGGCATTGAGATCCCGGGTCCTTTCAGCATGGCACTTGTCGTTTAGTAGCCACTATGATGAACATCCTGTGAATTTCCCAAGTCAGCCCTGGATTCAGCAGTTTCTGTGGGGAGCCCTGATTCCTCTCCTTGGGAATGGTGTTTAGAGCCCATAACTGTGGCCAGGAGTGTTCACAGCTTCTGGGCTGTCATTGCTTCTGGCCTTCGTAGCAGATTGAGGCTGGGAGGTGGATATTTTTAGAAAGAAAAAAATCGTGGGTTTGTACTGTTATATATAACTCACTTAAGATTACAGGGTTTTTATTGACTTTTTTGATTTCACAGTCGTCTTTTTCTTATATATAACATCGTTTCTTAATTCTTTAATAATTTCAAAATGTAGCCAGGCATTGTGGCATGTGCCTGTAGTTCCAGCAGCTTGGGAGGCTAAGGTGGGAGGACTGCTTGAGCCCGGGAGTTTGAGGCCAGCCTGGGCAATGTAGCAAGACTCCTTTTTTTTTTTTTTAAGATAGGCTCTCACTCTGTCATCCAGACTGGAGTGCAGTGGTATGATCATAGGTCATTGCAGCCTTGAATTCCTGGGCTCAGGTGATCCTCCTGCCTTGGCCTCCCAAGTAGCTGGGACTATAGGTGCATACCACCGTGCCCAGCTATTTTTTTATTTTTTTGTAGAGATGGGTTCTCTCTGTGTTGCTCAGGTTGGTTTCAGTCTGGCCTCAAGTGATCCTCCTGCCTCAGCCTCCCAAAGTGCTGGGATTACAGGTGTGAGCCACCGTACTCAGCCCCCATCTCTCTGATTTAAAAAATGCAATGCTAATAGTATTATGATAAGAGCACTGGAAACAGGCTAAGAGTTCTTTATGGCTCCTTTGTCCTTAGGATTTATCCAGCTAGGATGCACGGCCAAAATACTGTGCTTGTAGGCTGGGTGCGGTCTGTGCTGACCTCCATTCTAGGTTTGTCTGATGCTCATGCACGATGAGTCCCAGTGCGCACATCTTTGCCAGGCTGTCACTGAGCAACAGTGCTTCTCCTCAGGGCCCATGCATGGTGTGGCGGGTGTCCTGCTACCTATGATCTTAACTGTGATTTCAGCAAGGTTTCACTGCTGCAGTTACACTTTCCCCTTTGAAATTTATAAGTTTTTGTGGGAGGTGCTTTGAGAGTATGTGAATACCTCGTTCCTCACCACACTCCTGCCCACTGGCACTTGTAGATGGCTCCTGATGCGTCTTTGCAGTGGCTGCTGAACAGTGTCCCAGCCGTCGCTCTGGGTTCATCAGTTGGCTTTCTGCCTGAAAACAAGCTTTCCTTCTCCCAGTTTATGTATTGTCTACTTACCTGTTAGTGCAGACTCATGGGTTTCCGTTTTATTTCATGGTTGATGGTTTGTGACTACCATTATCTGTTTTGGTGCTCACGGAAGGGCTGTCCAGCTGGTGCTGGGTCATTGTCCTCACTCTGCACACCAGGATGTTCTCAGCTCATTCCACACTTTCCCCACCCAGCCCTGGAGTCGGCCATCTCTGCAGGGAGCGCTGGTTCCTTCTATTGTGGAGTGGTATTTAGAAGCCCAGATCTGGGCGCTGGGTGTGCATGGTGCTGTTGGGGTGTCCTTGTCTCAGGACGTCTCAGTGGCCAGAGCTAGGGAGAGTGCAGCTCATTTCCGTGACATTTTCTGGAACTGCAGGCAAGTGTGAGTTCACACCGTGGCTGCACCAGTCGGCAGCACAGGCCAGCCTTTCCCACATTCTCCGTGCAACTGGGCTGCTGCGTCCTCACACTCTCACTTCCACGTGGCCTCTCTGTGCATGTGACCGTCCTTCCCACCCTGCCAGGCCCCCTGCCACTCTCGTGCCTGTTCAGGGGCTTTTTGATTAAGTTATTCCAGAAATGGAGAAGGTGGGCACCTTGGTGGTGGTGGTTTGTTCTACTAGTTGTGTCCGACTCTGAAAGACATATTTAAGGCGCCCCGTGTAACTGTTTTTATCAAGCTCTCACGTTTCTATTGGGCTTTGCTTTCTGTATGTAGCCGTTCATCTGCTTAGCGCCACAGTTTATGATCACAGTATCGTCTTTGTCAATGGCACCTTCTGTGTGACAGTGTCCCTCAGTGCCTGCTGAACACTTTGAACCTGAGATTCTGTCTTCTCTGGGCCAAGCAGCTACTTGTGCTCTCTGCCTGCCTGGTGTCTCTCTGCCCTCCCCTTTACTTGTCACTTCAGTTGTATTTTGTAAAGGGACACCAGCTGGGCCTGTGTCCCAGCCCACACCGACAGCGCTGTCCTCTAGGGGAGACTCACTTGTGGCGAGGGTGATGCCGACGTCTCTTTCCACTGCGCCACTGCCTCTCCTAGTCCCTGTTGGTGCCAGAGGCCTAAGCCGGTCCCTTTTGTCCCTGTGGGGTTGGAAGTGAGCTGGGCCCTCTGCCTGTGTTCTCTCTTGATGCTCAGCTCCAAGCGCCTCCTGTACCTGGACTGCAGGCCTCGCCTGTGCAGCCCCAGACGCCTTCCCTTTCCGGACACCCCTTCTGGCTCCCTGCCGGTCACGTGGTTTTGCCAGATGATTTAGTTCTTTTAGGTTCAGAGCTAGTGGTTTTTGTCTTGTAGCATGTCTGCTATTTGAGCATCTTTACTCAGCACACCGCAGAGTCGAGGCAGCCTGTCCGTCCGTGAGCGCCATTCCATCTTGGTGGCAGTCAGCTCTCTGGGACAACTGCACAGTCAGCCCAGCTTGCCCTGCCTAAGCAAGGCAGCAAAGGGCTGCAGCCTCACAGCCCAGCCGTGTGCAGGTGTGACCTGTGCGCGCACCAGCCTCAGGAGCTAAAGGTGTCCCTGACGGGACTCAGGTGGAGATAATAGTGCAGTGTCCTGGGAGGCCCCGCAAAGCGCTCCGGAGGCTGCTTTAGCCGCATGGTCGGCCTGCCCGACGTTCGCTGTGTGTCACTGGCTTACCATGGGCCAGGGCTCCAGCCTGGTCCTGGAGGTGGGACCGCATGGCCAGAGCCCCGACCCTCAGCCCACTCCCCTCCTCTCAGGTATCCCCAGGCGTCATTGCCAACCCCTTTGCGGCAGGCATCGGCCACCGGAATAGCCTGGAAAGCATCTCGTCCATTGACCGGGAACTGAGCCCCGAGGGCCCGGGCAAGGTCAGAATTGCCTGTGGCTGGCAGCCCCTGGGCTGGGGAGCCTGAGGCTGTCGGTTCCTGACTCACGTCTGCTCTGCTCGCAGGAGAAGGAGCTGCCTAGACAGAGCCCGCACTGGGGGCCAGAGGCCACGGAGGCTGCAGTGAGTGTTGAGTCGGGGCTGCCCGTCCCATGGGGGCACTGCAGCGGGGGACACAGCCCATGGGGTAGTGGTAGCTGTGCCCAGGCCCCTGCCCACCCCTGCAGCGTCCAGCGTCCATCCCTCCTGGCTGGCCGTGCACTGCCCGCAGTGCTGCCCCTGCTTGGCTGTGGACACGCCCTGCTAGTACCACGTCCCTTCTGCTCTCCAGGGCCAGAGTCTAGAGCCCCTGAAGCTGGACTACCGTGCTCTGGCCGCCGTGCCCAACACTGGCAGCATGCAAAGGGTCAGTGTCTGGTGTGCAGAGTGGCCCCCCTGCCCTCTGTCCTGTTCATCTGCCCACCCCAAGATGAGTGCCAAAGCTGTCGAGGAGGGAGCCTTTGGGTGGAGTTGGGGATTGGTGGAGGCTGCCTCCAGGCCTATAGTTGCCCAGCCTGGTGTGTCTCATCCCCTTAGCTCTTGGCCCAGGCCGTGAGGCAGTTGCTGTTGTGCCCTGTGCTCTTTGCTGAGCACAGGAGACACAGGGGCAGGACCCAGCCGGGGAGGGGCCTGATCCCTTGGAAGCCCTTGGCCCCCCCACCTTCCTTGCCTGCTGCAGGCGGAGGGGCTCCTGGCCCTGAGGGCGCAGGCGGGAGAGGGGCAAAGGCAGCTGGGGCCAGCAGGGCTCCTGGTGGGTGTGGGTGTGTGTAAGCCGCCTTGGGGTGACAGGCCAGAGCAGCTGCAGGGGGCCATGGGGACTGAGTGGGGGTTGGGGAGAGGCCCAGCCCTGACAGCTGGGTAGGCCATGGATGCCAGGACAGTTGTGGGCCTGGGGATAGGCAGGAGGGACATTCAGTCTCCATTCCTCCCCCAAGAGATATAAATAACCCTCCCAGAGGGGTGCCCAGTCAGCCACCACTGGGAGACCCCACAGGAACGTGAGTGGTTGAGGGTGGGCTCAGCCAGGCCGCTGCCTGAGCAGCAGAGAGGCAGGAAGGGGCTGGGCAGGGCTGGGGGCTGAGGGGGCCCACTCAGGGGCTTTGGGGCACCAACCCTCTCTCTTCTGGCCATAGGCAGCATCCTCTGATCAGGAAGGGGTACAGCTGTGGGCAGCTGGTGGGGTCAGGCCTCCCTGACTCAAGTGCCACTGGGGTACACAGGAGGGTGGCTGGGGTCAGGTGGCCTGAGCAGCCAGCATAGTTCCCTCTGGTCTGAGTAGCAGGCGGTGGGCTCCCTGGCACTGTCCCCAGTGACTCCCGGCTCTCACTGTCTCTTCTGGGTCTGGCCCATCTCTCTCTGCAAATCTCCAGTCAGCCCACTGCCATGGACAGACAGCTGGCTGCTCAGGCCAGGCCCCAGCCCCGGGCCTCTCCTTGTACCCCCAGCATTGTGGGGGAAGGGGCAGAGCCTGGTAGACTCCAGGCCACAGCCTTTTGGGGAGAACCCCTTCGTGCTGGCCAAGTGGTCTTCCAAGCCCATGTGGGGACATCCCCCGGGCTTTGTCAGGTCAGGGAACTGAGGAGCAGCCTCTGTGCCACCATGGTAAGCGTCCAGCCCCGCAAGCTCCTTCTCCTTGGGGAGCCACAGCCCTCCCTGGCCCTCATCCCTCCCTCTGCCCACTCCTCCAGGTACCATCTGGGATAGCTGGAGGGAAGATGGCCGAGGCCCCCCGCTCCCCCAATGGCCAGCAGGTGAGTGTCCCAAGTCATAGGTGCCCCTCTGGCAGCGGAGGACAAGGTGACGGCCTGCAGGCCCCTTGTCCGGGTGGTGGGTGTCGGGAGACAGGGCCTCCTTCCCAGCTGCCTTAGAGGTTTGGGGCTGACTTTGCTTTCCTTGTGGTAACATGGAGGCCTCTGTGAGGACAGCCATGGACACCTTCCCGGCCAGAGCTGCCTGGCAGCGGGTGGGGGAGCTTGAGCTGCTGTTCCTGGAGGGGTTCCATCCCTGTGAGACCCAGTGAGGTCTCAGTCCCAACACTACCCAGGGCCTCTGCCCTCACCCCTACCCCTCCTCTCATTTGTGGGTCATTCAGCCGCACTATCAACGCACTGCAGGGTGGGGGTGGGGGGGGTGCCTACTTGGAGCCTGGCTCTCAGCCTTGACCCCTGACAGGCAGGAGGACTTCAGCCCCACCCAGGCCGCCCACCTGGGCTCCATCTCTCTGTCTCTCCCCCCACCATCCCACCCCACCCCTACCTGAACCCCTGATCCTATTCTCTGGCCCACCCGTGCCCTCTGCAGACAAAACCGGGGGTGATCCAGCCATTGGCTCAGGCCTGGCCAAGGGGCTCCCCGGCCCCCAGGGGCAGAGGTGGTCCCCACTGCGTGAGTGCCCTGTCCCGCTGGGGTGGGGGTGGCAGAGCCCCCTTCCTCGGCTGGATGGCGGGTGGGGGTCAGGCAGCGGTGGGGACAGCCAGTGGCTGGGTGGGTGGCGGCTATGCCACAGCTGCTCTGCAGCTCATGCAAGCCTGGCCCCCCAGCCACCCTCCCCACCATCCCTGGATGAGCTACCCACCAGCGTGAAGCAGGCCTACAGGGCCTTCGCTGCCGTGCCCACCCCGCACCCTCCCCAGGACGCCTCTGCCCAGGTACGTGGGGGTGGCCACCCTCCCTGCCTCGTGCTGTGGTGGGTGCACAGAGGGCCTGGTATGGGAGGAGCACTACTAAGTCTCCTCCCCACCGCCCCCAGACCCCCACGCCTGGGCCCGCGGCCTCCCCAGAGCAGCTGTCCTTCCGCGAGCGGCAGAAGTACTTTGAGCTGGAGGTGCGGGTGCCTCAGGCCGAGGGCCCCCCCAAGCGCGTGTCGCTGGTGGGTGCTGATGACTTGCGGAAGATGCAGGAGGAAGAAGGTGAGGGTGCACGGCGGAGGGAGGGGCCTGGGTCCCCGCTGGCCCAGTCTGACCTGCCCTGTATCCCCCAGCCCGCAAGCTACAGCAGAAAAGAGCACAGATGCTGCGGGAGGCCGTGGCAGCTGGGCCAGAGGCGTGGCTGGCCCTGGACGGGGAGGTCCCTGATGAGGAGGAGCAGGAGGATGGCCTGGCCCAAGACCCTGCCGGAGGGTGAGCACCTGCCCAAAGTCCCTGGCCTAACGTCCCCAGGTTGCCCTGGTGTGCCCTTGTCCTCCCCCATAACACATCTTGTCCCCTTCCCCAGGCATAGCTCGGTGTCCCCCACACACCTGGGAGGCAGCGTCCCAGTTCGGACAGCCAAAGCTGAGCGGCGCCACCAGGAGCGGCTGCGCGTGCAGAGCCCTGAGCCACCGCTGCCTGAGCGGGCCCTGTCCCCTGCTGAGCGCCGCGCCCTGGAGGCTGAGAAGCGGGCGCTGTGGAGGGCCGCCAGGTGAGGCCCTGCCATGGGTTGCCATGCTGCCCACCCTGGGGTCGTCCAGCCTGGGGTCACCTGCCCTGCCTGCTGTTCTCTGCAGGATGAAGTCCTTGGAGCAGGATGCCCTCCGGGCACAGATGGTTCTCAGCAAGTCCCAGGAGGGCCGGAGCAAGCGGGGGCCCCTGGAGCGGCTGGCCGAGGCCCCTTCTCCTGCGCCCACCCCCTCGCCCACCCCCTTGGAAGGTCTGTGTGACAGGGACAGGAGGGGGGTTCAGCCTGCCGCATGGACCTCTCCCAACGCCCGCTTCTTGTTCCCCCCAGACCTCGGTCCCCAGACCAGCACCTCCCCTGGACGCCTGGTGAGGAGCCAGTGGCTGTCGCCCTCCCCCATACCCCTGAGGCCTGGGCGGGGTCCAGACTCCCCCACCCCTGGGGCCCTCACCTCTTCCTCTTCCTCTCTGCCTCTCGTGCTCACGCTGTCCTTTCAAGCCCTTGTCTGGAAAGAAGTTTGACTACAGGGCATTTGCAGCCCTCCCTTCTTCCAGACCTATCTGTGACATCCAGGTACCTCGGCCCTCCAGGGCCTTCTGCTCGCGACCCTCGCCTGTGCCTGTCACCCAGCCTGTCCACTCCTGCAGTCCTCCCCTTCCTGCCTGCTACCCCACTCTGTCCCTTGGGTGTGGGACCTCCTCACCCACCTCCCCTCCTCCTGCCCTGACCCTACCCAGGCTCTGTGGCCCCAGCTAGGGAGCCGGCTAGTCCCCGAGGGTGGCTTCCGGCCGGTCTGGCAAGGCCCTGAGCAGCCCCTCTCCCCATCATAGTCACCGGACTTTGCTGAAGAACTGAGGTCCCTGGAACCATCTCCTAGCCCTGGTGAGTTGGGGCCCAGCTGGGAGTTAGCACCCTGGAGCCTGGAAGCCCTCAGCTCACTGCTGCCCTGTCCCCACCCACCAGGCCCACAGGAGGAGGATGGAGAGGTGGCCCTGGTGCTTCTGGGCAGGCCCTCGCCCGGGGCAGTGGGCCCCGAAGACGTGAGGCTGTGCAGCAGCCGCCGCCCCATGCGGCCGGGGCGCCGCGGCCTGGGCCCTGTGCCCTCCTAGAGGGGTGGGTACCTCTCCCGACTTGGGGTGGGGACCCTGCCAGCTCCAACCCCACCCCTGCCCCGAGTCTTTTAACTTGGATGTTAGCATTTTAAAGAGCCCCCTCAGGAGTTCTGGCCTCTGACTAACTGCCCTCCCCCGCCCCCCAGCCAAGATCTCTTGGCGAGACTGTAACTAGTGATGTTTGTACAACCAAAGACTCTATTTTGTGGTTTAAGGAGAATAAAGTTGACTACGTTTTACCTCTGCCTGTCTGTCCCTCTGTCCACCTCCCCAGACCAACCCCTTCTCCCCTCCAAAAATGGCCCAGGTCTGCCCACCAGCCCATCCTCCCTGCCCTGCCACCGCGCCTCTCTCACGCCCCTGCGGGGGCCGCCCCCAAGAATCCCTCGAGCCGGGCTCCCGACCAGAGGACATGGAGCCCTCTGCACACGGGACGACACCCCCGGGTGAGGGCTCTGCACACGGGAAGACACCCCCGGATGATGGACTCGTGCACGCAGCCCCTCCCCGCAGCATGGGCACGCGCACGCAGCACCGACAAGCACACACTATCGGGACGCAGCGCCAGGCGCGCACTTTATTGGAGCCAGGCACTAGATTCCCGCGCTGGGCAGCTGCACGCGCACAGGGAGCAGCAGTTGCAGCTGCTCGGCCGGTGGCCACCGAACCCTGGTGACGAAGAAGACACGGAAGTGCTCCAGGCGCGCCTCCTGGAACTGCATGGGGCTGTACTCGGGGCCATCGGCTGGCCGCAGCAGCGACAGGTATCGCTCCTCCTGCAGCAGCGCGCGGCTCAGCAGCGCCTGCGCCAGGCCAGGCTGCACCGCCTCCAGCTGCTGCTGCACGGCGGGGAACAGGTCCACCTCACGCAGGTCGAACACCAGCGGCTTCCCGTACCTGCGCGGCCAGGCGGTTAGGACGGGCCGAGCCGGCTGGGGCATGCCCGTGCCCACGCGCCTCACCTGAGCGCCCCCAGCAGAGCCAGCCGCACCCTCTCGGGCCTCAGGTGCTCTGGGTTCACCGTGTCCACATAGTTGGTGTCCTGGTAGCACAGGAAGGTGGCTGCCTGGCCCGAAGTGTTGATGACAAGAGGCCACCTGGGGGCAGCCGTCGGGTCACCACTGTATGCTCCAACCCCCAACTCTCCCATGCCCGGCTCACGGCACTGACCGGCCGTCCGCGCGGATGCGGTCGCCAATGTCCTTCATCAGCACGTCGTGCAGTTCGGTGACCTGGCACCTCAGCCCGGGCACCTCCTCCTCCTCTGTGGGGATGTTAGTGTGCAGCGGTCTGGAGATCCCAGCGCCAACCCCCTCCCTGGGCCTTCTCTCCAGCCCACGACCCTGGGCCAAAGCCACCCACCCTCCTGCGTCTGCTCGCGCAGCTCCAGCCTAGCCATGGCCAGTGTCTCCTCGGCCTTCTGGGCCTCCTGCCGCAGACTGTCCACTTGGGCCTCTGCGTACTTGATGGCCTGAAGGAAGGGGCCACACTGACCTCTGCAGACCTGCCCCACGTTCTCAGGAGGTCACCTGCTGGGCCTCCTTCCCACCCCACCCCACTCCACTCCACCCTAAGGAGGCCACTGCCGCCCATGTTTGGGAACGAAAGATGTGCCCCAGAACCCCAGGCCTGCGGGAGAAACCGTGGGCTGATGCAGAGCAAGGATGGGCGTCCAGAAAGCAGGGGCACAGCAAAGCCTGGAGGCCCACACCTGCAGCGTGAGCTCGGTCTTGCCTGCGAGCCTCTGCTCACACTTGTGCTCCGTGATCCTCCGGTTGAGCTCGCAGTAGGCCTGCTGCAGCTGGGCAGGAGGGCGGACAGGCTCTGGCCAGGTCCAGGGCCTGCAGGCTGCCTCCCTTCCTAGCTCTTCCTCCACCTTCCCAGCCCTTTCCTCGGCTCCCACTCCTCCTCCCCAATCTCCTCCTCCTCCTCACCCAGCTCCCCTCCTTCCCTGGCTCTTCCCTGAGCTCACCTCCTTGTGACACCGCTGCTGCTCCTTGGCTAGCTGTTGCACCTTGAGGATTATGCTAGAATGAGAGGGAAAGGGCTGGGTCAGAGGACCTACCTGTCAGTGCTCCCTGCCACCCTCCTGCCCATCGCACCGCTTAGCCTCGGCCTCCTTGTGCCTCTGGGCCTCCTGTGCCCGGCGCTGCTGCTCTGCCTCCATGTTCTGGAGCATGGCCTCCGTGAGGCTCAGATCCCATGACTGCAGCACACTGGCCACTGCGTCCAGAGTGGCCACCTAATGACGGATGACATTTGTTGGACACTCAGAGTGTGCATGTTCTGAGTGTTGTGTTCGACCTGGGAAGGAGGTATTTGAGGAAAAAAATGCAGGTTTCCCACCAGGTAACAGAAACACTGTGTAGCCTGGAGTGCTCAGCAAAGTAAGTAGATTAAGCAAGTACCAAGATAATTACTGCAGAGAAAGGTGCCCAGCTCTTTCTTGCTTTGAAGTGGCCAGCGGCCAGCGTAGACCGGCCTTGACTGCTTTAGAGCTGCTTTGGCCGTGAAGGGCTACGGCGAGTGACCTTTGGCAAATTGTAATACTAGAGTCCTCACCTAGTGGAGAATTGTAATATCATTAACACAACATGGATTGCACAGTGTGATTTGTCTCACTGTGAGCAAGCAGACGCGATGCAAAAGCTCTCCTTCACTCACTGGGAAGGACGGGGGCAGATGTGGATTTTGCACACAAGAAGCTCCTTTGGAAGAAATTCCTGGGCTGCCCAGGAGCAAACGCTCTGGTAAGTAACCTCTAATAAACTCATCTAACTTGCCACGTTGGACTTGGTCGGAGTCGTTCTTTGATCTCTCAATTCCCTCTCAGTTTGGGGGGCAACTTTTCTATACTGCCCCAGGATTCTCCTGAAACAGTCGGCTTAGACGGCAAGATCCAAGAGACCAAATGATGAGTAAAGAGGGGGCATTTGCAGGGGCTAATCCCATCTTCTCCAGGGACAATCCCGGGGTGGCCAGAGACTTCCCTGTGGAGTCGCTGGGTTACTTGATCAGTGTGGGCTGCTGCGTGAGCACAGGGATACCCTGAAAACGCCGGTCGGGAATTGAGCATTTGCCACAAGAAGGGAAAGTGCTTCAGCATGGTAAAGTTGGCAAATGGGTGATCGCTGTGTGAGCTGGCCTCCGACAGAATGTCGGGACTGCAGAATACAGTGCGACAACTGGAGGAGGAATTACGACTGGAAACGGATGTACGAGATGCAGTATTGCTCTGACACCCGGGCTAGAGTGCTGTGGCGTCAGCATAGCTCACAGCAATCTCAAAGTCCTGGGCTCAAGCGATTCTCCTGCCTCAGCCTCCCGTAGCTGGCATTATAGACGCGCACCACCACACCTGGCTAATTTTTCTATTTTTAGTAGAGATGGGGTCTTGCTCTTGCTCAGGCTGGTCTCAAACTCCTAACCTCAAGTGATCCTCCCGCCTTGGCCTACCAGAGTGCTAGGATTACAGGCGTGAGCCACCGCGCCCGGCCTGTGAAGGAGTTATATAAGGTACAGATAGTGCGGCCGGCCCAGAGCCCCTGTAACAGCCCTGTGTGGCTGGTGAAGAAGATGGGTGGCACATGGAGAATGACAGTCGACTACTGTGAGCTAAACAAGTAGTGTCCCCTGTACATGCAGGTGTAATTAACGTTGCTCAACTGATAGAACAAGAAGTCCTTGAGTTAGGAACCGTTCTTGCTGTGGCTGATTTGGCTGATGCCTTCTTCATGTTTCCCTAGCAGAACATTCCCAGGACCAGTTTGCATCCACTCGGGAAGGCCAACCATGGACTTTCCAGGTGCTACCACAAGGTGCCTGCACCGCCCCACCATCTGTCACAGTGTGGTCGCACAGGACCCGTCTAGACACTCTTTGTCTCTGTCTCCTTGTTTCACTATACTGATGATATTTTCCTAACCTCAGAGTCTCTCGCAGATTTCGAGATTGTTCTACAGACTGTCTTGGATGGCTTGAAGGAGAGGGGATAGGAAGACAACCCCCAAAAGATGCAGGGGCCTGGTGTGGCTGTCAAATTCCTGGGAGTGTCCTGGTCAGGGAAGACACATGATATATCGGGCGCTATTATTAGCAAAATAGCACAGCAACCCGTTCCCTAATCTGTAAGGCAACTCCAGGTTTTCTTGGGTTCCTTAGGTTATCAGAGAATATTTACTCCTCATCTGGCACAAACTCTCACCCACTGTACACCCTGGGAAAGAAGGGTGACCAGACAGAGCAAGAGGCATTTGATGGGCAAAGGCACTGGGGAAACCAGCCCCAGCGCCACAACACCCTTGTGTATTGGGAGCCACCAGGGATCCCATGGGGACGAGCTGGGGTCTCTGGAAAAAGCAATGGGATTGGTGCCTCTGGGGTCTGGTCTCAGTTGTGGAAGGGAGAAGAATCCCATTACCCCATCGTACTGGAGCAACCACCGCTGGACATGCAGGGCATTGTAGCAAGTAGAGGCCATAACTGGAGTACAAAAGGTCACAGTAAAGACTGCTCAGCCCATGAAAAGGTGGGTGGAGGCCTTTTAGCCAAACCCTCTGCCAGGGTGGTGCAATCACACACCTGCGGAAATGGCACACCTATCTGCAACAAAGAGCTGCCTTGTCCACTAGCCCTTTAAGCCAGGCGCTGCAGGGGGTGCTCGGACCCATCCACTGTGAACAAGGGGAGGGGCTGGCATGGCAGCGGAGCCACCCACTAGACCAGCTGCAGTGTATGAGGGACCCCACCCATACCTGCTATGGCCTGGCACACAGATGGGTCTAGTAAGGCCACTCAACACTCGTGGTGGCAGTAGCAGTGCAAGTGGATACTGACACTGCGTGGATAGGATGGGGATTGGGACAGAGTAGCCAATGGGCTGAGCTACAAGTAGTTTGGATCCTAGTCACCCACGAGCCCCGGCCACTGGTCATTTGTGCAGACGGTTGGGCAGTTTAGGGAGGATCAGTCTCACAATGTGGATCAAGGACAGGCTAGTGACAGTGGGCGGGTTCCAGGCAGGCCCCTTTGGGGAATGTGTGTGGCAAGACACCCATCACAGATGACAAGAAAAGGATGGGCACCTTACAGTGTGCCACGTGGATGCCCACAGCCCCGGGTCACCTCCTGGACACCAGGAGGCTGATGCTCTTGCTTATGTCAGGGCCATCTGCCCAAGCCCATCAGTGGAGGCGGCTACATGGAAACACCGTAAGAGCGGCCACCGGGGTGGGGTGGGGGGACAGCCACGGGGTGGGCGATAGCATCCCCATCCACTGCACAGATGTCCTAGCAGCTGTTCAGAATTGAGGCCTGTTCCTGGCTGTGACCTTGAAGGGTCCCCTCCACTCTGGGTCCTGTACATCGAGCCATACAACCTGTCCGGGACTGGCAAGTCGACTGTATCGGCCCCGTGCCCCAGAGTGAAGGCAAAGCTCTGCCGTCACCAGCGTAGGCACCATGGCGGGGTTTTACAGGCCCTCCCCGCAAGGCTTCCGCCCAGGTGGGAACCACCAAGTGTCTCACCACACTTAGTGTGATGTGTGCTGTACCCAGGAGGGTGGGTAGTGACCAAGGTCCTCATTTTACAGGTCGTGACATTCAGCAAAGAATTGTGACATCACAACAAAACACAGACTGGAGATCTCACCTGCCACATGATCCAACAGGGGCAGGTCTAACCGAAAGAAAAAATGGTCTGTTAAAAACTCAAATGTGTGCACTGTCCAGGCACGGCTCCTTGAGGCCCTGGGGGCTCTACAGGTTTTGAGTGGGCCACCTGCTACCACACATGGCATCACTCCCTATGAATGTTTGGCAAGGCCTGTAGAACAGGCCCCGCAAACTCTCCGAGTCACGTTCGAGGCACTGAGCCAGGGCCCCATGGCAGGTGGCTGGACCATGCTCCTGAGCACACCAAGGGGCCTGCAGCTGAGCTGGAAGGTGCCTCCACACTCAGGGGGTTTTATGGTGCTGGAGAGCGTTGCAAAGGCACCTAAGGGTGAGGTTGACCCCCAGCGATGCTCCTTCAAGGAGGCCTAAAAGCTTTGCGATACCACCACATGAAGACATTGATACCAGCTGGAGCTACCACAGCGAGTGGCATGAGCAAGGCTGTCGTGCCCGCTGCTAGGAGGGGAGCTTTGCGTGGTGCTGTAAATCAGTCTCGAAGCCTGCAGCAGCCTCCGTGATAGGGCCTATGGGGGAAACTGCATCAGCAATAATGTCACAGGGAATGGAGTCACCTCTGAGAGTCCCTCCTAACACCTGTGTCTGTACCCATAGGCTGTTGCTCCTGCTGTCCATGGCAAGAGGAAATGTCTTTTTAGGTTGGGCTGCAACAACGGCAGCAATCAGCAACCAGTCCAGTTAGTTGTTGAGTATGTGGATGCCTACCCTTGTCCAGTGGGGGTGGAGGCCATGGGACGTCCTGCCCATGACATCACAGAATCAGAGTGACCGGATGCGTTGTCTGGGGAGTAGCAACTCTCCCCACGCAGGTGACATTAATTCCACCATTTGTCATAGACAGCTACCTACACCTGAGAATACATCCCACCTGCCAACTGTTGATGAAACTAAAAGATGTGCCTTTACATTGGGGAGACAGCACATAAACATCACATGGCCAACGCGTAACACTTGAGATGGATTAACATGGATGATGCTAACCATGGACTGTTATACCCAACGGCCCCCCTATGTGTAGAAAGACGCAATCCGACCGAAAATTCTTCCACTCGCCCTGGGCTGACGGGTGGGCCACCCCCTTCAGCAAGCGTCCACGCTGTCGGCCTGTGGGCATCCAATTGCACAGGGGAAAAACTGCTTCATCAGAGCTGGAGCTTATATTGCCCCTTTGGGGGCTGGGTGGCCGTGCGGCACACACCTGTGGCCATACCTCCCCAACAATTGGACTGGGAGTTGTACCATGCGGTGGCCTTTCCTGCCAGGTAGTACACATAAAACTCTGCCCAGGGTACCTAATAATATCAAGGCCTGAGAGCTCGTCTCCCTAGGTCTTTGGCTTGGTGGGAACGGCCCCTAAATAGTCCCGTGTCCCTGGGGCAGGAGCATTAGATGCTCTCACCCAGTTAATGCTGGGCCCAATTCACTGCTGAAGCACAAAACCACACAAAAAATGCTGTATACCCCTTAAGCCAAGAAACTACCCAAATGAGAAAAGTGGTTTTACAAAATAGAATGACCCTGGATATACTCACTGCCGCTGAGGTGGGACCTGTGCCTTAGTGGGAAGCACCTGCTGCACACACATTCCAGATGAAGAAGATCATGTTACCGATGCTTTGAATTATTGAGGTGCCCATATCAACAACACAGAAAAATGAGGGGTCTTTGATTCTTTTTCTGAGTGGTTACACTCTCTGCCTGTGCTTTGGAGCTATGTGTCATTAATTGGCATAATGGTTGTATTTAATGCTTGCTTTTATTGTTGCCTATACTGCGGATGTGGGTTATATGCACAAGTTACTGCCATGAGATATAAATCAATGTAAAAATGATAGATGTAATATCCCCTCGTTTCCCGCTCAGGGAATATTGTGGAGGAATGGGCGAAAAGATTACAAGAGCTGGGAACAAGCTGGATTAAGGGGAAAATACAGGTTTCCCACCATGTAGCAGACACATTGTGCTAGTCTGGAGTGCTCAGCAAAACTGTTACGAAGTTGACTAGACAAGTACCAAGATAACTACCGGGCACTTTCCTGGGTTCTCAGCACTTTCTTGCCTTGACACGGCCAGCTCAAACTCGCCCCGACGGCTTCGGCTTCGGAGCTGCTTGGGCTGTGCTGCAGTGCTCATTAGCCTACCGCAGTGCCAAAACGCCGCCTAGCGCAGAACTGTCAGACCACCAGCACAACACGGGTTGCCCCACCGACAGTGCCTGACGGGGGCACTGCCGCGCCTGATTTGTTTCACTGTGAACAAGCAAAGATACAACATGAAACTCTGTGTCACTCACCGGGAAGGGATTTAAGGCAACACCACGGGGTCTGCTGACAGCTGGTTCAGAGCCCAGGCCCTGGGCGAGTCATTGAGTCATTCGCTTTTCGGTGCCTGGCCCTCCTTGTCTGTGGAGCAGGGGTTGGGGGGTGGGGAATAACGTGGCGGGAGCGTGGAGTGGTCTGCACACTCCCTCGCGGCAGGCCGGCCGCACCTCGCCCTTGACCAAGAAGCTGTTTGTTAGTGGGTGGGCTCCGTCTCTGAATCCCATTTGCCTGTGCCTGCTCTGGGGACACAAGCTGACGGGTGCCTGCTGTCCAGAGGGCAGGCTGTGGCTGGCTCCCCCACCGCTAGGTGACAGTGCAAGGGGGAGGCCAGGTGGTGGAATCGGCCTGGCAAACCCCAGGGGCAGAGGCGCATCTGTTGCACTGGAAGAGCAGGCCCAGGAGAAAGTAGGCGCCTGAGGGTGGCGGGAAACAGCCAACAGGCGCGTGGACGTGTCGGTCAGTGGGAAGACAGGTGGACGGCGGATGGACACTCGGGCGGTGGTTTGAGGTGGATGAAGGGGCACTGTGTTTGGGGTCGGTGAGGAGAGGCAGACACGGGGTTTGGGCAACAGCGACAGGTGAGCACACAGAATGCCAAGGCGTCTCCGCACGGAGCTACGTGGATGGACAGAAGTTGGGGCGATGCTGCTGGAGGCAGGGGTGGGGTCACTGCAGAGCGGTGTGGAAGGGATGAAGACGGGATGAGGGAAATGGAGAGGAACTGGTTTCCTGCAGCCCTTCCAGGCAGACTGGCCATCTGGGGTAGGGGAGAGATCCTCAGGGGACTGAGCTGGGCGGAAGGGGGAAGAATTCAGGATGTGCTGGAGGAGAGGGGAGAGAGAGCAGAGAGAGAAAGAAGTGGTGCGGTGCACAGCGTGACCTCGGGTAGCTGCATCCCAGAAGCCCTGCTGAGCACGTGCTGACACGGCATTGGTCTGCAGACCGGGAAGGCGAAAGCAGGGAGAAGGGGCACATGGGGCCTGCAGGTCCCTGGGGGGCTGCGGATATGTCCATGAGCTACCCATGGCTTGACATGGGCCCTGTGGACAGCACCTAACACCAGTTGCTCAAAGCCACCAGGGCCAAAATCAAAATTTTACACATCTAATTGCTTTAAATATAGCCCAATGAAGCATATTTTTAGATGTTTAGAGACTGCCTCCTTGGCATACCTTGCAAAACTGTACCCAACACCTGCCAACCCTAGGTGAGACCAGCCAGGTGCTGGCGCCCTCAAAGCCCTGCAGCTCCCGTCTTGCTGCTGAATGGCGTCACGCAGGTGCTAAGACTCCTGCCCAAAAACCTGTCCAAGTTCCACCAGAATAAACCTCCTTGATCATCCCCCAGACCCTCCAACTGCCCACACCTGCTGCTCCATCTGTCCCCTGCAGCCACAGGGTCTCCTTCCTTGCACTCCCCAGGGGCTGTCACTGGCCACCCCATCTGCAAGTTCCTCAGACATTCACAGTTCTCATTCCTTCAGCTCCAAGTTTTCCATTGCATGTCACTTCCTCAGTGAGGCCCACTTTGGCCGCTTTTCTTAAAATCACAACCCCAACCCTGCCCACCCTAGTAACCTGACCCCTTCTTACTACCCTACTTTTTACATTTCCCATAGCACTTATCATACTGTTGATTGGTTGACCCCACTACGGTGTGAATTCTGTGATAGAAGGAACTTTGTTTTGTTCAAGGATGTGCCCAAGCACCTAGAATCGTGCCTGGCACAGATATTTTGCCAACTAATCCCATGGCTGGGCTAATGAGTGAATGAGTAAATGAATACATAACGTATGCCTGATTGTATTGATGAATGAATAAATAAATAAATAGATAGGCAAAAGATAGATAGGAGAGATGGGCATATGGACAGATCCACTGATAAATGAATGTGCAGAGAAATGCATAGATGGATGGATGAGTGAATGTGTGGATGGACAACTGAAGGAATTTAGGAATATATGGATTTAATCCTTACTTAGGATAGGGTCCTAAGAATTGTACCCTCAGAGTAAGGGTGACCCAGAGTTAGACCCTCACAGGGACTTCAGTTCAGCTTCAAATCATCTTAATCCCTGAAATTTGTAGGGTGACTCCAGACTGTTGGTGCCCCCAGATACATGGCAAAAGCCATGCCGAATACTCAGTGAAAGAAGACAATATCTTGCTAGGCTTCAAATTATTTCTACAAATACAATATATGACACAACAAAAAGGTACAGGAAAAGACAAGATAATACAAATGAAACTCTGCAGAAACTACAGGTGATAGAAGTAGGTCCATAAGAGATCCAGATATTGGAGTCATCAGCTATAGACTTTAAAATAACTAACTACATATACTATGTTTGAGGAGATAGAAGACTAGATTATGAATTTTGGCAGAGAGCTGGAATCAAATAAAATTTCTAGAAATGAAAATTAAAATAACCAAAATTAAGAATAAAGAGCATAGATTTAATAACTGGCTAGATACAGCTAAAGAGAGAATTAGTGAACTGGAAGACATGTCACAAGAAAATATCCAGAATAAACTGAAACAAAAGGATGGAAAATATAGAATAGAGGGTAAAAAAACTATGGTAGTTATTAGTGCTGGTCATCAAATATTTCAATCCCTCCACCTTCTAGACACAGGAGAGAATTGCACTTCCTGACCAACTTGTGGTTAGGTGGAGCCAAATGACTAGGTCTGGCAAATGACCCGTAAGTAGAAGTATTTGTGCCAGACCCTTGAGAGGTCTCTTTCCTTCTGGTATAGTGACCAGCAATATTCAAGACGGTGGTTGCTCTGTCAGCGTGGATCCCTAAACAACTAAGATAAGTTGAAGCCCCCTGCTAACTCTCAATGGACACATAACATAAGCAAGAAATAAACTCATTTTGTTTTAATCCATTGGGACTTGGGGATTGCTTGTTCCACAGTATATCCTACTTTATCCTGAATGATACAGAAATGTGGAGGCTACGGAGAGAATATCTAACAAACATACATTTGGAGAGTGAGAATAAAGGCAGAAACAATAAAGAAATAATGAGTAAGAACTTCCTAAAACTCTCTCTCTTGAAGAAAAACAAGGTAGAAAGACTTGGTTTATTTGGTATAAGACTTGTTATAAAGCTACTGTAATCAAGACACTGGTATTGACACAAGGACAGATAAATAGACCCATGGAATAGGGTAGAGTTCCTGGAATGGACCTACATGCAAATAGATACGTGATTTAGGGTACAGGTGGCAATGTAGAACAAGGAGGAGGGCACGGTCTTTCACAAAGACTATGGATGTTCTTAAGACAACTGTATATCCATATGAGAAACAAACAAGGTCTATTACCACTTTGCACAAGAGAGACCAAAATAACACACAAAAGTTAATTTGGATTGCAGATCTAAATATGAAAGATCTAGAGGATTGTGCACGAAAATATATTTAAGTCCTTGGGTGTATGGAGAGATGTCTTAAACTGACACCAAAGGCACCAGCCATAGAGGAAAAGAGATAAAATTTACTATAATAAAACAAAATTTTCCATAAAATTATAACATTCAGAGAGTGAAAAAACAAGTTAGACAGAAGACATCTATAATACATATAACTGATAAAGTGCTTGATCTAGAATATATAAACAGTGCTTACAGGTCAATAAGAAAATAAATCAGACAACCCAAGGGAAAAGTGGTCACTAAACAAACAGGCATTGCTTAAAAGAAGATGTCTTAATGGCCAATAAGCATAAGACAGAGTTCTCACCTTCATTAATTAACAAGGAAATGCAAGGTGAAACCACAGTGAGTTACTACTACACATTCACCATAAAGTCTTCATTTAAAAAATACAGTAACAATGTTCGTGAGGGTATGGAGCAATGGGACTGTAATATACTGCTAGTGGGATGGGATAAACTGGTCAACCGTTTTGGAAAACTGGGCACATGTGCACTCGGGGACACGTACAAAAATGTTAATAGCAGCACCCCCATTATAGCTAAAACCTGGAAACAAGCTGAATGCTCATCTGCAGTAAAATGGAAAAATATATCAGGGACATTCATATAATGGAACTGTCTATAGCAATGAAAATGAACACACTGACTGCAGCTATAGGCAGCAAGACTGAATCTCACAAACAAAATTTGTGACAGAAGCAGCCAGATATATGCCATATAAATTCATTTACATAAAGTCCAAAAACAGTGAAACTAAACTATAGTGTTTAGACATTCTGGCTTAGGAATGAATAAACAAATAAAGGATATCTAAATGAATGAATAAATGAGGGATGATTTAAAGATGAAATAAAGGGGAGGTAGATAAAGAAAAGCAAGAAAGTAATCACTGTAAAATGCAAGATATGGTTACTTGGGGAGAGGTATGAGGTTCTGGCAATATTTTCTTTCTTTCTTTTTTTTTTTTCTTTTTTTTTGAGACAGTCTCACTCTCTTGCCTGGGGCAAGTGCCGTGGCGTCAGCCTAGCTCACAGCAACCTCAAACTCCTGGGCTCGAGCAATCCTACTGTCTCAGCCTCCCGAGTAGCTGGGACTACAGGCATGCGCCACCATGCCCGGCTAATTTTTTCTCTATATATTTTTAGCTGTCCAATTAATTTCTTTCTATTTTTGGTAGAGACGGGGTCTCACTCTTGCTCAGGCTGGTCTCGAACTCC